>VXAD01003666.1:481540-509205 GCA_013399195.1 Dicrurus megarhynchus | reverse complement strand
TTTTTTTGCAATGCTTCCCTTCTGCATTTCTTTTTTTTTTTTTTTTTTTTTTCTTTTTCCTTTTTTTTTTTTTTCCATCCTCCTGAGCCCTCGAGACAGACGGTGATTCCAGCAGAAGCCGGGGGCGGGGGGCGAAGGGGGAAGCAGGAGGGTAGGAAAAGAAACTGCTTTCTAGGTCTGGATTTCATTTGAGTCCCTCTCTTCCCCCCCTCCGCTCCCATGTGCCGCACGGCGCGGGGGGATGAATGCTGAGCCTGTTAGCTCAGAGCTGCGAGCCGGGGAGAGGGAGGAAAACAGCCGAGCTCTTGGCATGGAGACGCGGTTCTGCTCTGAAGGTTGGCTCCTGGGTGGGTGTGTGTGTGTGTGTGTGTTGTGGTGGAGCTTTTCCTGCTTGCCAAAGTATCTTCCCTGGGTTTTTGCCCTCCCCATCCTGCCTGGCTGGGCAGGAGCTGCCTGCGTGTTCCGTGGCTGGTCCCTGCTTTATGCTGGAGCAGCGCCGAGGGCTTCACCTTGCTGGCCGTGCCTGGGGTGGGGCGGAGAGAGGAATGAATAACTCCATTTAATTCCCCAGTTTCCCCACAATTCCCGCCCAGTGGTGCATGTCTGAGTGGTTCCAAGAACTGCTCCCAGGTCCGTGGAGCTGCTGGGGAGCGGTGCTGCCGTGAGCTGCTCGGGGGTGGCTGTGGCTGCTTGCTTCTGGCCGCAGGGGACAGGCGACAGGCTGCGTGGTGTCACCCAGGGGCTCTGTGTCCGTGAGCAGGGTGAGAGAGGGACACCGAGGGACGGGCTGTCTGTGCCCAAACTGGCAGCTCCGGTAGGTCTCCCTCCTCCCACCCACTCACCCACGCCATGGCACAGCTCAGCTCTCCCTCCTCGGGCACCAGGCCCTTGTCCTGGGCGTTCCCAGCCGGCCGCTGGGCATCGGCGCTGGGAGGGAAACCACAGGGATGAGAGGAAGCGCTCAAGCCAGGGTGGAGCGAAGCTGTGGCCAGGGAAGGCTGCTCCCACGGCTGGCCTGTTCCAGACCCACCGTGCCCCATCCAGGGATGTGCTGAGAGCAGCCGGTGCCCCTGGATAAGGATTTACCTGCAGGAGCATCCTCCACTCCCCACCGCCCCTTCAGAGTGCGGGTGGCACCTTCTCATCCCTCCATCCATCTCTCTCGCTTGTGCATTCTCCTCTGGTCTGAGCCACTTCAAAGCATTCCTGAGAGCTGCTTGTAACTCAGAGCTTGGTGGGTGTTTCAGCAGCCCGGGGCTTTGGGCTGGAGAGCCTGTGCCACTGGGCAGGGACAGGGAGAGAAGGAGGTGACAAGGAGGGGTTTGGTCCCATCCTCGGTGCAGTGCTGGGTCCTCCTCCCAGAGGTGCTGGGCAGCTCTATGAAGGGTCGCTGGGGAGAAAGGGGACTCCCTGGTGATGTGATCTAGGGCTTTTTGTTCTGAATGACCACGAAAGGTGGGGGTCTCTCAGCCCTCAGGCCGCACATGGTGCAAGGAGCACAGAGCCCTGGTGCCCAGACTGGCTGTCACCGCTCCCAGGGCGTGCAGCACCCAGGGACCCCGCGGGCAGGAGGACCCCGGAGGAGTGAATGTCTTTGTGCAGAGATGCAGGAGCAATATTTGCAAAACAATGTCCGAGTGCCTACGTGCTTCACTGACCTGGAACTGGCTTTTCCATGGGAGGCTCAGATGTGGCTGAGCCGTGGGCAGGGGTGCAGGGAGGGCACGTGGCTGTGCCTGGTGACCTGGGCCAGGTGTACAAAGAGTGGTGTGTGCCTTCACCCAAGGAGGTTGCCAGGATGATGAACAGAGCCGCTCTGCCCTCGCTCAAACGCCGTGTGGGACCTTGGGAACATGCAGACCATCTTACTGGTGTTTATGATACGTGACTCTGGCATGCAATATGGGGTGGGGAAATAGATGGCCTGAAAGTCTGGTCTCTGATCTGCTCCACGGGTCCCTGCTTGAAAGGCTCAGCACGGGCAGGGAAAGCTGCTCAGCTGGGGCAGCGGAGGGAATGATAAACCACGCGTGGGAAAACTGTTCTTGAAGAGATTCTGGGCACAGAAGTGACAATTAACATTTGGAATCGATGATTTTAGGAGTCTTTTCCAGCCCAAGTGGTTCTGTGATTCTGATATCACCAGGCTGTGCTGTTGACTCCCAGATCCGTGGCACAGCATGGATGCACAGGGGATGCTGCTCGGCTCACCCTGCTCCTGCTGGTGTGCTCCGAGGTGCCCCAGGGCCCTGGGCTCTGGCACTGCTGCACTGGTGGAGGAGAGGAGCAGGGAGCAGAGCTCAGCCACAGCCAGCAGGATGGCTGGGCCCTGGCTTTGGTGACTAACCGAGAGATGACTCGGATGAAAGCAGATCCATGCCACGCTGGGGGCCACGTCCCAGTCACTGCTCTGGCCCTAAACATGCTTTTAATTAGTCCTCGGCTGTGGGTGGGAAGAGCTGACTCCTGAGCTGAGTGTGGGGCTGCTGGATGGGATGAGGGCACGCCGGGGCGGGTGGGAACTGGGCCTGGCCTCTTCTTTGAGCTCTGTTTCCCACAGCTGCTGGGCTGGGCATGTCCCCTGGGGTGTCCTCTGCCTGGAGAGAGCTCAGGCTTTCCTCCCAGAGCCGTGTCCCTGACCCAGGGTCCCATCCCAGGGCATGACGAACACCTTGTGCTTCGGGGGAAGGCATGGAAGGTGCGGGGTGAGGCTGAGGGTCTGTGCCTGGTTCGCTGCCAGCCGTGGGGCAGTGAGGGGCTGCCCGCTCTGTGACAAGGTGCCGGTCTCGGGTGGTGCCTGTGGGTACTGGCAGAAGAAACTCAATGTCATAGAACGTGTTTGTGTCTTCTAATCCAGTTAACTCATTTCTCACACATTTCTGAAAGCTACGAAAGCATGAGAAGCGTTAGCTCTGAATGGATTTGTTGCCAGGCATGCCTCTCCTCTGGTTTTGGGGCTGGGAGCTGTGCTCTGGGCTGTGTCCCTCACGTCTGCCCCTTCTCCCTCAGTGCCAGGTTGCGCTGGTGGCAGTGGCCTGGAGATGGCTCTCCTGTCTTTCCCTAGCGGCTGGTCCCTTTGACTAGCTCGGATCTCTTTACAAAGCCTTAATTGTTAATGCCGCGGGGCCTCTCGCCTCTTCTTAAAAGAAAAGGAAGGGTCTGCATCTCCCTGAGCAGAGAGCATTTGGTTGCTGGGGTGGTGGGGTGAAAGGAGGTCTGATCTCCCGCTGAAATTGTTCGTGCCACCTTTGAAATGGCACTGGGAAAACTCATTTTAGGAGTTAACAGACGATGATGAATATGTGATCACAACACCTGACTGCAGTGAGTGGCACGTGCGAGGCAGAGCCAGGCATGGGAGCTGTAGGTGCACGGAAAGAAGATGAAGGGTTCATTAACCCCTTGGTGATCACTCTGAATCTTTCAGTTGCACCCACTGTGGGTATGTTTATGTGCAATATTCTTAGTTGGACATGGTTTTATCCATCATCCTGAGCAGCAGGGACGCAGCTCCTGTTTGCAGTGTGTGGTTTGCAGGGGCTGGGTAGCCACAACAAAACATCTTCGATGTTCTCAGAGCTGCCTGGGAAGCACCACAACACCGGACCGAGAAAGAGGAAAGGAAGGTAGGGGGGCTGTTTGTGACTGCTGGAGGTGTGAGGGGATGTACTTGTTTCTCCATTTTTTTAAAAATAAAAGTTAATCTCCTAAAGGTGTGTGTCGGGGCAGAGGGGTTGAGGGTGCTTCTGATGACTTCAGCTATCTTTCCTGCCTCAGGTTCCTTGGTGTCCCTGTTATTCCTAGGAAATGGCAGATAAAAGCCATGGGCATATCTGTTTTTAGTGGTCTTCTCCCAGAAATACACCTTATTTGCCAGGCGTTTTCCGTGTTCCTCTGGCTTGCAGCACACCACACGTGGGACACCAGACTGTGCATTTACAGCCTGCGTGGTTCCACCTCCTGTCAGATCCCACTGCACTCACCCAGCCCTGGCACTCGGGGACACCTTCCCGTCTGTCCTTAGCCCTCTGTCAGTGCTGTCAGTGTCCCCCTGCCCGTGCCCCTGCCTGCTGCTGACCCCTGCCCCTTGCTGCAGTGTGTGATGCCCTGTGAAAACCACCGGCATCTTTTTTTCGCCCGAGTCTCTCGTTGGAGTGTTTTTCACCCTACGTGTTCTGTAGCAGCCTGTTGTGGCTGCAGGTTCTGGCTCAGTGGACAGGAGCTGCCTGCAGTGTCTCTCAGGGAAGGCTCTGGGTTTTTTGGGGCTCTGGAGCTGCCCCTGCAGGGGCTGTGTCCGCAGAGAGCCCCGTGCTGTTCCCAGCCCCTTTGGCCGCCGGCTCCCGCCTGGCCAGCGGACGCGTTCCCGCAGCAGTCTGAGGCATGTCAAGGTATGAAGCATTACCCATTTCCTGATGTCTGCTCTTAAATCTGCTGGAAATTCTGCTCATCTCCATTAAATATGGTCCCGCTGTGGGGCACAACTCATCTCTGGCCTGACAGCACAGGTAACGCTCCTCTGAGCCGCTCTGCTGAACTCGGCCAGCCCCGGGGCCGGAGCTCCTCTGTGGGTTTTTACTTTGCTGGATGACTCGGAGCCTCCCAGAAAAGCCATTCCCATGCTGCTGGGGTGAGGGAGGACATTTCTCATGCGAGTCAGGGCTCTTCCAAGGTCCAGCATACCATAATGCTGAGTAGAAGCAAGTACGTAGTTAGGGAAGTATGTCTGGGTCAACACATGTCTTGTGTTGCCTTAATGATCTCAGAAGCACAATATCTGTGTCCTGTTGGCTTTTCCGTGTAGAACTTGCAGCTGTAACTCGTGGACAGAGGGATTTGTTAGAGAGCAGTGGATGCCTCGTGCTGTGAGTGCTGTGTTGGGCCCAGGGCTCTGTGGCATCAACATCCACGTTAGGAGCAGTGTTGTACCTGAGAAAATGTAGGGGAAATTCCTTGTTCTGCCTCTGATGTTCTGTAGGTCCTCGGGAAAAGGTGTTTGTGCTGTCATTCCCCTTTGATTGTGGGTGAGGATCTGGTGTTTGGGTCCCTGTGCTGAAGCTCCCTGTCAAGTGAAGGGGTTGCAGAATTGCAGCTGGGAACTCAGAGCTGTGCTGACCCTGCAGCGAGGGGAGTCTCTAAAACAGGGCTGTGAGAGGGATCTGGAGCTGTCCAGGTGGGCTATGGGTGCTTGGTGGCTGCTCTGAACAGCTGATGGATCTTTTATGTGTGTGCTTAACCGATATCCGTGGGTTTTGACCCATTTAAAAGACGTTTCCTGGGCTCTAGCCATTGCTTCTTCCCAGCAGTGTCTGTTTGCGAGGGAATCTTCTCCCTTCCTAAGGGAGAAAAACTTAAACCAACACTGAAAACTTAATTTCCCCGTGGCTGAGCAGGACATGGCCCCCGTTTTCCTCCAGCCCTTCAAGCTGCTGTGGTTAAATTGATTTATCCTGTACCCGGGTGCTGCTTCCCTGCCACAGGACCACTGTGAGCCCGTGCTGCAGGATGGAGCTGCTGTTGGAGTGCAGGTGAAGTGAAATAGCCCTTCAGTGTAAGGCTGAACAGAGTTTTGGGTTGCTGATGCCAAGAGTGTTGTTAGAGACTTATAAACAGCTCTGGATTGTGGCTTGGGGGGAGAACGGGCAGGGGTTCACAGGTGAATAAAATGCATTAATTTTACAAGCAAATAATCACACAGTAAATCTGAGAGTGTATATCTCTGTGGAATGACAGCCCAGGTTGGAAAGGATGCCAAAAGATCACCTGGCCCAACTTTTTGTGGGAAAGGAAGCCTGAATGGGATTATGTAGTGCTCAATTACACCCTGAAAACCTCTAGCAGTGGGGGCTCTACCATGTCCCTGGGGAGCTTGTTCCAGTGACTGATTGTTCTCCCTGTGAAAAAATGTCTTTCTTGTATCAAAATGAAGATTTTTTTTCCCCATGTGAAGTCGGTGCTGTATAAACAGGTCTGCATTAATTTTGTGATTACATCATTACCAGTAGTTGTTCTTGAAGCAAATCCTGGTTTCCAGTGAAGCCAGTTTGGCAGGGGATGAGTGTGATTGCTGGGATGCAGGGTTTGAGGGGGAGCCTGCCATTAGCTCTGCAGCATCTCCAGGTTTGACTCTGATGTAACTCGAGGCTGTGGAAGTAATGGTGGGTTAGCATTTCACTGCTGCCCGCTTGGTCTGGAAAATAAAACCATATCATCAAGACAACCCGAGTTTGGTCTCTGGCACAATGGAGCAGACAAATACTCATCATTTGGTGCTTTTGTTGTCTGATATTTTTTCAGAATCCCGTTGGGTCAAGGCACAGAGGTGTGGCTGCTAATGAGGGAATTGGTCCATATATTCTGAAATTTCTCTCCCTGCCTCCCCCAAAGCTGGGTTTTCCCTCCACAGCTCCCCAGCCTGGGCCAGCATCTGTCGATGCCAGCAGCACGCCCTTGCTGGCAGCCCACCCCCTGCCAGCTGGCACTGCCTGCCTGCAGGCAGCACTTTCTCCTCTCCTTCCCAAGGCTGCAGGATGTGGGTTCTTTATTAGTTTCAGATGCTTTTTTCTTCCCAGGGTTTTGTGCTTCCATGTCTTAGTCATGGTGGTGGAGGGGCCTTGGTGTCACAGGCCTTGCTGATGAGGGGAGAGGCTGACATGGGGGGTTTGGGGGGCAGGGCTGTGTGCTTGGTGGGTGCTGGGTGTTTCCTGGGTGTTTTCTGGGTGTTTTCCGGGTGCCTGATCCCTGGCAGTGCCAGGGAACACCAAAACTGCCCAGCAAACACAGGATGGAGTGACCCACACTGGCTGAGCAGCTCCCACGAAGCCACAGCCTCTGTCAGGGTGGCTTTGAATCCGTCTGGGTGGTGTAGGGGACAGATGGAGAGTTAAAATCCTGAGCTGGCAGGGATGCTTGTTTTGAAGGACACCCAGGGAGCTGAGAAGCAGCTCCTGGGGAGCTGAGTGGTATGAAGCTGCAGGGTGAGGAGCTTGCGTCAGGACTTGAGCCCAGGATTTGAGCCCAGGGACAGTTTCTGCTTTACCTGGGAGAAAAAGAAGGAAGGAAGGAAAAAAGACTGCAGGGAGCAGCTGTGTTGGGCAGACACACTTTGGTGTGGGCAGGGCTGGTTTTGGTGCCTGGATCTGGGATTTTGTCCCTGTGCTGCTGACTTTGGGTGAGCTACAACAAGTGATGGACTCCAAGTGTTTCGGTGCCTCTGAGGTGCCGGCTTGGACTTTAGGTTTGAGCAGGCCCCTGTTTGAGGTCAGGGGAGCAGCAGTGTGAGGGTCTGTATCCCTGCACCTTCCTCAGGAGCTCCTGGTGCTGCCTGGCCCATGAGCTGCTGGAGCTGCTGGTCCCTGCCTCTCGCCAGGCTGTAAGCACAGAACTTTCCTGATCTTCTCGTCTGCGTGGTGCTGGAAATACAGAGCACTGTGATGCTGGTACCCACGGCCTGACCTGGGGGGAATCAAGGCCTGGCTTGGGGGGAAGCACCCCCCACGGCGGTGCTGTGCTGTGCTGCCCACGGGTGTTTTGTGTGGCTCCCTGTCACTGCTGCTGCTGTGACAGCGCTGCAGGGACCCCAGCTCTGGTCAGAGGGTTTGGGTGTTGATTGCTGTGAGTGCAGCTGGAGGCGAGGTCCTGACGACTTTTACAGAAATGTTGTGATGTCTCTTTACAAGGTGGCTTGTAAAGAGTCCACTGCCTGGGGCTGCACAAGGCATCAGCCTCGGATCTCCCATTTTCCAGTCCAGGGACCTGTTTCCTTGACTACACCGTGTGTAAAGGAGAGCAAAGAGGCTTTTTTAGCTGCTTCAGCTGACCTTTGCAAACCTCTGAAGAACATCCAGAAATTCCTTGCTGCTTTTGTGGCACATACGTGGCGGGGGGGATCCCTGCACAAGAAACACCTTGGCTGGCTTCACTACCCACCTGGATGCCTCTAGGAAATCTGTCCCACCTCAGGTGACTGCCATCCCTGGGCTGACCCTCTGGAGTCACCCTGCCCTGGAGCAGCTGGATCCCACAGTCCCGGCCCCTGGTTTGCAGCGGACGAAGGGCGGATGTGTCAGCATCCCCGGGGGCTTCGGCCATCATCTCTGTGACTCCCGAGTCCGTCACTCCCGCTGACTCATCCCCATCCCCATCCCCATCCCCAGGGATGTGCCACGGGCCCGGCGGGGGCCACAGCTCGTGGGACGCGGGTCCCGGTGCGGGACAGGGATGCGGGAAGGGGCGGTGCGGCGCTCCGGGGGCTGTGGATGCCCCTTGCTCCCCTCGGGGCTGGCAGGATGAGGTGGGCACTGCCACATTCCCTGCCCAGCCCCCGGCAGCTGCGAGGGTTGCCCGCAATCCCTACTCCAGCCTCCTTCCAGCCTCCCCCTGCTCACACCGGCCTCGCTCCTCACCCGTCCCGGGGATGTCCCTTCACTCTTTCTAGGTGTCCGCTTGAATTTCACCTCTGAACGGTTGTGTCCGGCTGTAAAAAGCAAATAACTGCTGAGGTTTAGAGCCGAGGACAGTAAATTCTGATTTATGTGCTTGTAGGGAGGGGTTTTGTTCAGTAAAATGGACAGTATTTACTACTACGGTGCTAAAAGCACAGGGGTGCTCTCCTAAAAGCATCAAGGGTTCCCCTCTCCCAAACAGATTTGCTTTTTGGCACAGCTTTTATTTACTTGTGAGTCAGGATTTAAGCAGCAGCAGGAGGGAATGATCTCGTGGCACTTTAAAGCGGGGCTGTTGGAGCCCTCTTCCTGCTCTTCCACTAAACCGCTCCGTGTCCTTGCGTAAATCATTTAACACGTGTGCTCTCACTTCCTAGATGGAAAATGAGGTGGATGCTTTCCGCTTTTCCTTGGCACCTCAGGATCGGCTGCTAGGCAGCTGCGAGGGATTTGTCACGATAAAGCTGGGAATTTGACCCTTGGATGTGTCAGCACCCCCACGCAGGGCTGGGGTGAGGCTCCCTCCGGGGTGTGGGCAGTGGCTGCTGCTAATTGGAGACGTGGGGCTGGGGTGTGGGTGGACATGAGTTGTTCCCGCTGGATCTGCCTCGGCTGGGGGGTGTGGGGTAAGAGCAAGAGCATGGGGTTTATTCTCTGCTGGCAGCGTCCGTTCCTCAGGCGTTGAAGGTGTGGCTGGCACAGGCAGAATTTCCTCCGGAGGGATGCTGGCGCTGCCAGGGCCACGTTCACAGCCTCAGCACCACTGAACACCAGCTGATGTGTCCCTTCTCATCAGTAAGAGCTGTCTGATCTCCTCTGTTCCCTGGGGAGATGGAAGGGAGCACAAACCTGGTCATCCCTTCCCTGCTGAAGCCTTTAAACTTTGCCCTCTCTCCCCCTGGAAATGAGGGTGATCCTGTATGGGCCCACCATTTCCCCCGGTTCTCCCTCCCCAGCCCTGAAACATTTTTGCAGTTTTGCTTAATTGTTTTCCTTCTCCCCGTGGCTTTTCTTGGCTCTGTAGAGTGACAGGGCTGGAGCTGCCACTCCAGGAGCGCTCACCAGGAGGGTTTGTGTTTAATTGTTCACAGATTTATCAAGATAGAGGCAAAGCAGGCAGCCTTGAGAGCAGATAAGCTGTTGGGCCATGAAGAGGGCTTCAGCACCTAAAATATTTCCCAGTTCACCCCTCTCTTGCGTTCTTTGATCCATTCAAGTGGAGAACTGGTCAAACCTGACTTCAGCTGTCTAAAAAGCCCTGGTTGATCTCTGTATTGACAGCTGCTCCTCAGGGAAGAGAGCCTGGTTGGAAACCACCGAGGCTGGCGAGCTGTTGGTTGTTTTGGGGGTGGGGTTCTTTTTGCCAGAAAATATGAGAAGTTCCCGGTGGGTGGAGAGGGAAAGTGAGCTATGAAATTGTGAGTCTCGTGCTCTCTGCTGAAACACACCCTGGGGAAGGCATATCCTCCATAAACAGCAGTGTTGGCCACGGACCAGGAAACCCTTCCCTCCCCGCTCCCCTCTGCAGCAGAGCTGAGGGCTGTGGGCGGTGTTTCCATCCAGAAGGGCTGTTCCCAGAGCCTCTTCTTGTACCTCTGCAGCCCTTGAGACACCCACTGGAGAGGCCTGTTGGAGTGCAGGCTGTGCTCCGGGGCTCTCTCCCCTTTGCTCACCAGTTTGTTCCAGTAACTGTTTGTTCCGCTAACTGGTGTTACTGGTGGTGCTGGGCTCTGTGCTCAGGCGTTGTGCTGGCCGTGCTCTGAGGCCATGGGGGATGTTGCAGTGGTGCCCTGAGCACTGCTGGAGCTGTGTGGTTTGGATCCTGCTCCTGGCCTTGCTCTGAAATGATACAGCAGAGGCTGTACATGGCACTGGTCTTGTCTTGTGCTGTGCAGCAGTTGGGGTGCTCAGACTGCTCTTCATCTCACGGTTGATCCCCAAATTGGGTAAGACCCACCTTTGGTGTCCTCTGCTCACCTCTGTCACAGCTCCCCAGCTCCCTTTTCATCTGGAGACTGCTCGGAGAGTGGCCCTTGGTCTGCAGCTGGAGGGGAAACTTTATCTTGCCCTGAAAGAAGGTGACAGGCAGTGGCACAGGCGACCAAGGATGTGGGACAATGGGTGATGCAGAGCTGGTTTGGTCGTGAGGGAGCTGTGGGAATGATACAAGTGCTGCACACCTGTGGGAAGAAAAGGTGGAGTATTTTTGAGAAAAGGGCCTAAGAGGCAGCAGGAGGGGTATCAGGAGGGTTTGAGCAGCAAGGGTGGGGACTCAGCCTGAGCTCTCCCTCTCTTGGCTCCATGCCTTCCTCCCCCTCCTCTCTCTGTGTATGCAGTTTCCCAGTGCAGGCCATCAGAGACCCGGGCCCTACTCTGTCTCTGGTAAAGCTCAGGTTTGCCTGCTCGCCCAAGATTTGCTCCTCTGCCAAACCCTGTGCGTGCCCCATCCCTGGCAGTGTCCAAGGCCAGGTTGGATGGGGTTTGGAGCAACCTGGGACAGTGGAAGGTATCCCTGCCCATGGCAGGGGGAATGAAACAAGGTGAGCTTTAAGGTCCCTCGAACCCAAACCATTCTGTGATTCTGTGATAACAAGAAAAGGTTTGTTTTGCTGCTTGTAACTCACAGAGAGATGTGAATCCAAACATGGGCTGACAGCACGGCCCCCATTTTTCTGCATTGAAGGAGTCACCCTGAAGCACTAATTATCCATCAAACCCGAGCATCTGCTCCTTTTCTTTGGCAGCTCCCTCTCGTACAAGGCTGCAGGTTGTTCTGGTGGCTGTCAGTGCCCTCTTTCTGGTGGGAGCCCCTCTGTGCCCCGACATAACTCATGGGGTATCCTGTTCTGTGTCGGACATGCTGTCCAAAGGCACCTTGGCTGTGCTCAGGACGCTCTGCTGACAGGTTTCCCCATGAAGTGAAAAGCTGTAGCTGTTGACACACGAGCGCATCCCAAGTGCCAGCTTTTCCCCTCAAACTCTGCTGCTGCTGGCTTTAAATCCGGTGTGAACCCAAGGATAGCTTTAGGGGGCAGAGGTTGCCTGAACTTTAGCAGAAGTTCATGTTGTGTTTTGAGTTGAAATTCTGGTTGCTGTTTCTCCCTGCATCCCTTCAGGTGCTGATGCTCAATCTTCTTGCAGCTGGGAAGGACCAGCAGAAGCAGGACTGTTCCCTAATTGCCTCTGGCCATCTGGGAGAAGCTGTTTGAGTTAATTGAACTGTCTCTCATGCTTCCTTCTCTGCTTAAATATTAAATAGGAATTGCATTGAACTGTGGAGGTCAGCAGTATCTGGGGACATGTGGAGTGTGGTAATCTGTGTGAGGATGGTGAAGATGAGGCAGGAGGTGTGGAGGCATCACCTCCATCCGAAACCCAGGTACCTCTGCTGTGCCCACCTCTGCCTGTCCGAGGCCCTCAGCTCCCAGTGACTGTCACATGTTTCCCTGCAGTTCCTTTAGATGCTGACTCCCAGGTCCCTGACTTGCTCTTCGTTGCCTTTTGGATGCTTTTAGTACTTTTCTCATTGTTAGGAAAGTTAATTAACATCAGGAGCTGCTAATATTTGTAGAGCTGCTTTCCAAGGCAGACTGCTGCTCACAAAAGAGATTTTCTTCTTTCTTTTTTTTTTTTTTTAAGCAGATATGTCAGATCCATCATCAAAACAACCCATCAAAAACATTCTCTTCATAGCCCTCTCACTGCTATTGCATGGACTTAAGCAATAAAGCCAGCCTGGCTTTCAGTCTTGTTACTGGCTTGGAAAAGAAACTGGCTTTAAAAAAAATAAAGAGAAACCAACAACAAGGAACAAACCTGGTGTTTTCCAGCAGAGATGCAGACCTGGCTCTGTGGGGAGCTCAGGAAGCACTGGAAGTGGCCACTTGGATTTAATACAGTGCTCATCAGCTGCATCTGCTGTGAACAAGAACATCTTGCGTTGCAAGGACTTTGCTATTTTCCGTTGAATAGGAAGCTGCCCTTTTATTACTGTGAGTTAAGGGCAGAGATTCTGGGCTGACGTGGCTGCCAGAGCTCCACCAGCTCCCGCAGCCGACCGCGTATTCCCGGGCAATCCTGCTGCGCTTGGCGTTTTCCGAGGGTTACATAAACATCCTTCTTTCATCCGCGGGGCTGGGACAGGCAATCTGCAAACTGCTGACGGCCCCTTGCAAGAGGCAGAGCTGTCCCAGAAGCTTTGGCAGCTCCGTGAGGTCGGGAAGGGAGGGGAGCCACGTCAGGAAGGGATGGGAGCCACGTCGGGAAGGGATGGGAGCCACGTCGGGCAGAGCAAGGCCACCGGCATCCCGCTGTGGGGTGTGTGGGGTGGCTTCGGGCCATCCCAGTGCCCGCTGCTGCTGAAGGTGTTGGGAGCTGACCCACACACAGCAAAAGGCCAGCAGGGTCATCCTCAGGAGTCTGGATTTGCTTGTGTGGCTCCACCTGAGTCTCTCACCTCCCTGTGCCTTCCCAGTGCCCTCTTGCAGATGTGACTTCTCCCTCCGGTCGGGATGCTGCACTCCTGCTCCACCGCAATCAGGTTTTTCTCCCGAGGAAGGCGTAGGAGTGGAGGTTTATCTCTGAACTGGCAGGCAAAGGAGGATGCCACACCTCTGGGAGCTTCTGGGGCTGGGTGGAGCAGCAGGACGTGGGCTTTGAGGAGCTGCAGTTCATGGGCTTGCCCTGGAGCCAGGGCACTCTGAGATTTCCAGGTCCTTCGGGGAAGGAGAGGAGCAATAAATCTGGATCATATGTGACAGGGCCTGGCCCTCTGGGTGATTTCTGACACTCTGTGCTCTTCTGACAACACAGAACAGCAACAGGCTGTAATCCACAGGGGTTTCCTTGGCTCTCGAGCTGAGACAGCGCTCACTGTGAGTGGTCTTGGCTGCAAGGAGCTCCCAGCTCTGGGTGTGAGGATCAGAGGCAAAGCAAGCAGAGGCACAGTTAACAAATAGTGGGGCCCTTTCAGTGCAAGGCTGGGAGATTTTGTTGTCCTCAAAACTGAGTTCTGGGTAGCTTGGTGGCTGTTCCCATGGGATCTTCCAGTCCTGCTCCAGGAGAGCTGCACTGCTCCCTCAGGAGAAGCACCAAAGGGAAACGCAGGCCAAGGACATCCTGTAAATGCTAAAAATCTGCTGGGGCTGGAAATTCATCCTTGTGTGACTGGTATGGGCTGGGGGAGCTGTCGTGACAGAGGAAAGATACCAGACATCAAGTCTGTCTTTGGATGTGGTTGAAAGAGAGTTATATCGTCATGTAGAAGATCAGGAGTGGTGATAAGATGTAAAGAGGTCCTCATCTTTGGGGTGGGAAACTTTTCTGAAAGCTCCAGACAGTGGAACACCTAGAACTGTGTCTGGCTGGGGATGTTTCTCCCTGGAAGATGCCCAGTTCACCCCCAGTAACCATCCTTCTGTTGCATGACGTGAGCTCCAGTCAGCCCTTCCCAGGCAAAGCCCTGGCTGTGCCGCAGCGTGGAGAGGCTGTGGCTGATTCCTTATAAGATGAGGGGTTTATTTTACTTTATTCCTTTGTCAGAGGCTGTGCCTATTTCCTTCTAAGGTGAGGGGTTTATTTTGCTTTATCCCTTTGACAGCCTTCCTTGAGTTTTGCCAGCTCTTCTCTCTATCAGCCTGCAAGACCTAGAAGGAAACCACTGTCTTCAAAATGCTTTTTTGATGCCTAATTCAGGAAAAGAAAGAGAATCGTTTGAGAGTGCCCCTGTGCCTCTGAGTAACAGGCATTGCTGGGGGTGTGTGAGGGGCACTGCCTGGTTCCTGGGATGGGGATGGGGCGTCTTCACATTCTCAAGTCTGTAAATGCTCCACACATCTGGCACGAGAGAGCTGGCCTGGACTGTTTGCCTTCTTTAGCAACTGGAAACAATCCAGCCTGCCAGTTCCTGCAAAGCTCATCCTGTAGTTTAGTGGATAATACTGATCCTTGTTCAACTCCCACGCTTTAGTGCCTTGTGAGAGGGTAGGGAAGGCTTTGCAGAGCTTGTGCTGTGCTGGGACCCCAATTCGTCGCTGTGGAAGGCGGCATGAATATTCATTATGCCTGGAGTGCTTGCTCTGTAGTTTTAATAAACTCTTTATGGTGACACAGGAGTGACTCTGGGACGCTGGCAGGTGTGAGGGATGCGGGGTGGCAGCAGGAGCTGAGGGGGAAGGGCTGTTTCTTTGAGCTCAAAGTGTCTTCACGAGTGCATTTCCAGGAGTTTGACTTGTGCTGCCGTTGTCTCCTGAGTGCCACGATGAGGGTTTCGTGTCTGTGCCCCCTGCAGCTGGGAGATGACTGCAGGCAGTGCACGGCTGGCTGAGCTCAGGGAGCAGGAGATGCACAAACCCGCATTTTCTTGAGCAATCAGCAAAGCTGCTGGGCGACACAAATCAGAGTGACAGCCACATCAAGGCAGATCTGCCAGGGGTGGGCACGCAGGCTTTGTTCTGGGACTGCACCAACGTGACCAAAGGTGAATCCAAGTGTCCCAAGTCCTCAGCAGACCGAGGATGCTCTGATCCTGTTGCTGGTGCAGCTCCTGAGGCTGTTTCCTGTCCATAGAGCTGGGACAGCCCCTCTCTGAGAGGTGCAGAGGGGACGTGGGGCAGGACGGTCTCTGTGAGCAAGCGGTGACATTGAGTTTTGGTGCTAGATCGTCCCCCAGCCTCTCTGCCCTGCGAGAGGCTGTACAGGTCTCTGAGCAATATTATCTAGTTGGAGACCAGCCTGTTTGTTGCAGAGGGTTGGACTAGATGGCCTTTAGAGGTCCCTTCCAACCCCAACCATTCCACAATTCCATGACACGGCACAGAAATGGATCTTCTTACTAAGAGTTTGTTTGAGATGAGCCCCATCAAAGCTGCTCACACAGGAGCTTTCCCCACCTCTGACCTGAGGCTGCTGCACACCATGGGCCTCCATCTGTGTGCTAAACCCTGAGGAAGGTGTTTGGTGAGGACAGGGTGGGCGTTCCACCGCAGAGCAGGACAGCACAGACCAGACAGGGGGATGTGAGCGAGCCCTGTGGCTCTGCCTGCGCTCCTGCCTCGCTCACATCCATGGATGTACAGAAGACAGATGAGCTGAGCGGGTTCTGGTGGGACTGTGGCTGGCAGCAGACACAGATCATGGATTAAACGTGTGCATGGCAAGAAAGGGGCTTTCTTGAGGCGCACAGAGGGGCCTGCTGTTGCCGTGCAGCCCCGCTCCTCCCAGCCCCACGCTAACAGCATTATCAATGTGTTTATACGAAGCTTGGCTGCAAAATGCCTCGTCGGCCTCAAGTTTTTTCGAGCGAGTCTGTAGCTTTGCTAAATACTCCTTTTATTGTGCTGCCAGAGGCTCTCCCAGAGGCCAGTAAAGGAGGTGGCCTGTTTGGCCACAGTGATATCTGGACCGGAGATTGAATTCCCGCATGTCTTAAATCTGTCTCCAGACTGGCAAGCGACCAAGTGGGCATCTCTTTCTGCAGCTAATTGGCTGTTTATGTGCAAATCGGCCTCTGGCTGCTTCCACGAGGCCTGGCTCTCCAGAGCTGCACGAGAGCATCCTCTTACAGCCCTCACTGAGTGCCTGGGCTGTGCAGGGGGTGGTGACGACAGGGACAGCCCAGCCCTGCTCCTGCCTCCTGGGTCACCATCGCTGGCTCTGAGCAAGTGCCTGGAGCTGCTCTGGGCTGTTAGCACTTCTCTGCAGTGCAGGGATTGCTGTCTGGCCTCCAGCTGGCAGGAGATGCTTTCCCAAGCTACAGGCAAGCGCTGTGGAGAAGGTTTGTCTGGAAAGCACCTCCCGAAGTGGAGCAGGGCAGAGGAGAGGTCCTTGGTTGGGATGTGCACACCTGTGCTGGAGCTGGTGGGACACTGTTCCTGCAGTGATCAAGGTCCTTCTTGCAGGAGGGTGTTGCTGATATGCCAAGGCACATGTTTCTGCAGGAGAGTGCTCCCCAGGGCCCCCAGCACTGGAAGGAGGCAGCAGGGCAGTTTTATTTGACTCTCAGGAATGTCATCTGGTTGTTGAACCAACCAAACTGGGGGTTCTGTGGTGCAGGTTTTTTTTTTTTTCTGGAGGTGTGGGGAGAAGGAAGATATTTAAGGACAGAGCTCAGGTCTGGCAGTTTATTCCCTTGTGTCAAGGTAAACCTGGCTGTGTTGGTCTGTCTGTGATTACTTGGGAATAACAACATCCCCTGAGTTTATAGACACTGCCAGTCCCTGCTGAACCAGAGAGGCTGATGCTTTATGCATCCAGCGCTTTCCTCCTGTCGTTCCTTTATAAGGAAAAACATTTCAGATTTAGTTTCCACCTTATTTTAACTTCTCGTAAAAGAGGGCAGTTTAATTCTTTTGGTGGAACATCAAGTCCAGTACTCCCTGGCCTGGTGTGGTTATTACAGGCACTTGGTAAGATGCATAAAAAAAGTCAGCACGGTAATTGGAGAGCAGCGGAGTGGGTGATGGGGTGGCAAGTGGTGCCTGCAGTCTGGAGATGGCAGAAGAGATAACCCATGACCTCTTTGTGGCGTGGCTTGGTGTGATGGCACTGACCACAGCTCCTTGGAAAGGGGAATTTGCCCTGTTCCACTTCCCCTGCTGGGCTTGTGCACGGGGGTTTATGGGCACCAAAAAGATGGGCAGCACATGGGCAGAGAGGGAGCCCAGCCCTGGCTGTCACTGCAAAGGAGCAGGGCCAGCTCTGCTCTTTCACGGCATTTGAGCTCTGCTGTGCTCATTTAGAAACAGCTAATTGCCCAGCAGCCTGCAGCAGGGTGCTCTGTGCCACTGCCCCAGGAAGGGCCGCGTCCCACGGCTGGTGGCAGCGCAGGTGCTGAACTTTGCCCTGTTCCAGACCCCCAAACTCAACCCATCCCCAGGGTTTTCCTGCTTGTTGGGGAATTGCCAGTGGGGAGTTTGTCTCCCCTTGCCTTGCTTGCTGGAAATCTCCCCCTCTCCCTCCTGGCTTGGTGCCCTCTCTCCGTGGCTGGTGCTCTGCCCCCAGTATGCTCACGGGCCTCTTTCCCATTTAGGGAAAAGCTGGATGGCCCTTGCTCTTGGCCTGCTTGCAGCACATCTCCAAGTTGATTTTTTTCTATTTTTTCAATCCTCTTTTGTCTCTGGAGGCTGAAACCCACAGCATCACCCAGCCATGTGTACAAGAAAAGCTGCACTGGGGCAGGTTGGAGGGGGAAGCCCAAGTGTTGTCCTGCTCAGGGTGAGCCTGGGGGGATGGTGACAGCATCAGTTCTCTCCTGCAGGAACGGAATCTCAGCAGGAACAGGTGCCCTGCAGCAGGGAACCCTCCAGCCACAGGCTGTGCACAGGCAGGGGCTGGAGCAGGGCAAAGGGAGAGGAAGCTGAAGGAAATTCCCCGAAAAATGTTGACTCGCTGCTTTTTTTTTTTTTTTTTCAACTCCAGATTTTTAAATCAGCTGTGAAACTTCTGCATCTGTAGAAGATGCTGAGTTGGCAGTGCTGGGTATCTACAAGATGGATTGGGGAGCAAAAGCTGGTGTGCAGTGGGAGACCTGCTTAGAGGGGGCTCTGCCATCCCCCTTGCCATGCTTTTCCAGCAGGAGAGACAACCGGAGTCTGAGCTGCCTCCTGTATTTGGGGTAGATCCCTTGAACCCACAGCTGGGGGGTGTTGCTTTAGTGGTGCCCAGCACAGCTCAGCTCCGTCAGCCACTGGATCCTGCTGGGGTCATCCTGGGATCTGCTCAGTGGGAGTCACCTCGGATGTGTCTTTTGTGCGAGTCTGAGAGGGCTGAAATAGACTTTTTGGGAGGATGTTTTGATGAGACGTGAAAGCCAAGGCAGACCCTTGCTGAGGGCAGCTGGTCCCCCAGGCTGGTCCCTCCCTTTCCCGTGTGACTCCTGGAGCCCAGCAGTTTAACAGCACCGATCCTGCCTGGTTTTGTGTGCCCACGTCGGACCTGCCGCGCTCTCCCCAGCAGCAGCTGAGCTGAGGGCGTTTCCCCCGGCCGGGAGCATCGCAGGGCATCCAAATTCCCGTCTGCATGGAGAGAGGAGCACGCAGCCCGAGGACCTCGGCAGCAGCTCCCGTGCACTTGTGCACCTTTCCCATCCCTGCGTGGCGGAGCTGGAGCAAAAGGAAGCTGCCGGTGGTGCTCGGGGCTGTGTGGATGCTGCTGATCACACCTCAGCATCCCCACTGCGGTGCTTTCGCTGCCATCTGCCAAAACCTTTAAAAGGAAAGGAAAATTGTGTTCATTCTTCCTCTCCTTCCTTTCCCCCTGCCCTTGTGTCCTCCTCCTGCTGTGCAGTGAGCTCCCACACCGTGTCCATGCTGCCCAGAGGAAGCCGAGTGGGCGTGGGGCTGCGGCTCCATCTGGGAATTATTCTTATCAAACTGCTTTATGTCAAAAAGGAATAATAATAATAATGAAACCTTTGATGGTAAGCAGGGAGATCAGGAGGTACAGCTGCTTCTGAGGCCTGACCTGCAGCTTGTGGTGCTTCCTGAGCCTTTACAGGGAGTTTTAGGGTCTTCGTGCTGCAGCAGATTTTGCTGCGTGCCTGAAATATCTCAGAGGAGCAGGGAGAAACAACTGGGGGCTGGCGCAGGGACCACGAGCTGCTGGAAATGGCCCTCTGAGAAGCAGGGGAGAAGCATAAGAAAAGCAAGTTTCCTGCCACAGAGCTGGTATATTTATGACTGGAAAGTTTTGGGTTGAAAAGGTCGCGAGCAGGCGGCTGAGGGAGCAGCAGAGGCAGGGGCTGCAGGAGGGGTTGGGAGGGTCCCGTGGGGGGCTGGTGGCCACGTGTGATGGGAGAGGGATGGGGAGCACTGGAGGGGTGAAGGGCAGTGGCCAGGGCAGTTGGGATGTATGGGGGAGGCAGGATGGCGTGGGATTTGTACCCGTGGGGCTGCGGAGGGGCTGGGCTGTGCCGGCCTCCTCCCCTTGCTGTGCGGGGATGGAGTTTCCAGCCCTGCCTCGGACACCACGTGAACATGAGACATGCACATCTGGAAGTGGAGTGCGTGTAGCACCGCCAGTTTATTTATTCCTGCAAGTTCTCCCTAATTAGGGGCTGCTGGGAAGTTGACAGTGCTGGAAATGGCCTCTTTCCAAGGGGTTCAGTGTTCTGACTGACCCTCACCTTGTCTTCCCTCCCCTGCAACCACCGTAAGGGTGCAAGCAGTGAAAAGGTGTTCCTTACCTCAAGGCCCAGGCACTGCAATTCCTTCTGGAGTCAGCCACGCAGGAAGGTTTTCCAAAGGAAACGTGCAGGGCCCTGTGTGTGTGTTAAACTCATTAAGGATGAACAAGGTTTCTGAAGCCTCTTATTTCTATTAAAACATCTGTGCTGTCACGAGACACCGAGTTCTGTGCCTGTTTGGCCTTAATGTTAAAAAGGCAGTAATTAATAATTAATTTTTTTTAAATAATTAAAGTAATTAAGTCAGTTTCTTGCTTGGATCCCAAACTGCACCTCCCAGGTTCTTAGAAAAGTCTGACGTGAAGCTGAGAAGATCAAGAGCTTGAGACTGAGTTTGTTTTAACTGCCTGAGGTTCAGGCAGATGCAGTTCCTGATCCTCTTTCCATTTCCTTCCTCTGCAAGTGTCCCCTGCTGTTTAACCAACACCAGGGAGTTGTGCTTCCCTTCCCTCCCCTTTCCCCTCCCCAGGCACGTGGGCTGCCAGCCCTCTCCACCAGTGCCACGGGGACACCGCGGCCCTCCCGGGAGCTCAGGGTGGCTGGGATGATGTGCCTGGCTTGGGCTCAGGGCAGCATTTCCCTTTCCGGGCTCTCAGCACGCACAACAGCCGGAATCACCGTCTCGGCATGAAATGCTTTGAGCTGGGCCACGGCACCGGCGTGAGGTGATGGGGCTGCAGTGAGCTCAACCTGTGCAGGCAGGTCTCCAACGGGCTCAGAGTCCGTGGGAGGGTGTTGGAGGGGGTAGAGCTGTGACCCCCAGCCCAGCCCAGCCCCTGGAGGCCAGCACGGAGGGTGCTGACCCAGAGCATCCTTCCTGCAGGCAAGCTGTGGGATCAGGCACCTGGCTTGACTCCCACCTTAGCACTGGGGTAGCACAGGGTGACCCCATCAATCCCCAGGGAGGTGTTGGGGGCCATCAAGGATGAGCGCAGTGGGACCAGGACAGACTCAGCCCTGTTTCCAGCTTAGCAGGGTGAGAGGGTGGGTGTTGGTCCTCCCCGTGCCCTGCTCAGTGTCACCACACGTGATGCATCCCTTGTCCTGTCCAAGAACAGGCTGGGACCTCCTCTGTGTGCTGATTCCATGGGGTTAAACCTGGCATGGAGGCAAGCCTTGCTCTTCATAGCTGTGTCCCTGCTGGGGTGGGGAGAAGGGGCTGTGGTTGCCTGTGCTTGTTCCTCCACCCTCTCAGCTCCCATGGGACATCTCAGCTCCAGGCTGTCCCAGAACACCAAGTTTGCTGCGTGCTCTGTTTCTGCAGTGAATATCTGAGAAGCTGTAGGTTCAGGGACCTTCTCCTTCCTCGTGTCATGTTTAATTTCCTACGAGCAGAAAGCTCTTTGGCCCTTTGCTCCCTTGTTTTCACATCAGTCTCCTTATACCTCCCATCACTAGCTGGCAAAATCTTCTCAGCTCCGCTCTTATTGATCCTTTTACACCATAACCATATTTGGGGTTGGATTGGGGTTTTTTTGTTCCCTTGGCAACGGTGATCTTTGCCCACAGCAGCTCTTCCCTGTGGTGCATCTGCGGGTGGTGCTCCTGGCAGCCCCATCCCTCTCCACCTTCCTGTGGGGTGTGAGTGGTGCTGGGTGGCCAGGATGGCTCACGATAGAGCACTGGTGATTTCTGCTTTGCTGCTAAAAGTCTCTCATTTAATACATTTTAAGAGACGTTCATTTTAACTCCATGACTGTGACTCCACTGGTGGCTTGTGGTCATGCTGGGACTACTGGGGCAGTGAGGTCCTTTGTGCTGAGGCTCTTTTCATGAGCAAAAATTTTATTAAAAGCCCTTTAAGTGCTTCCTGTCTCTCATTCTTCCAGATTTTGTCCTTTTTTCCGTTATCCAGTCTTCAAAGTTACCTGACCCTTTCTGTGCAGGTTCCCTGGGTGTGTGGCACTAAGGGATGAGGTCTGGCAGCATTTTCTTTAAACAAAACAAAACAAAACAAAAAAACCCAACCAAACAAAAAAACACACACACACAAAAAATCAGTTTGTTATCCAGAAATCTCAAATTAGCAAACCTATTTTGAATTATTTTAGCTTTTCCCATGCTCTTGGTTTCCTTGCGGAGGAAGGGAAGTGTGACTAGCACTGAAGTGCGTCCGTCCTCCCTGTGTTTCCTACCCTTCGGAAGCAGGAAGATCCTGGAGTCTTGGGAAAGAGCCTCTTTTCGTGACAATTCCTGCGTAATCGGGGCTGGATTCGCACCGTCATCTCCATGAAACCATGGGCGGAGGTGATGGGAACCGTGTCTGGTTTTCCTTCCGGAGTCCCCTTGTCCCCAGGCAGTGACAGCAGCACTTCCCAAGGAGCCACAGCTCCCTGCAACAGCCAGCTCTGCTCTCGTGACTTGCCAGCTCCCCGATTCTGAGCGACAGCTGTCCCGTGCCTCAGTTTCCCCACCTGCCTCATGGAGGTGACTGCAGCTCTTCCAGGTGGGTTTGGAAGCAGAGGTGGTTTTTGGGGCAGAAGCAGCGCAGGAGCTCAGCAGCTGCAGGGAGCAGAGGAACGGAGAGGAAGGTAATGGCAACAGCCTTTATTTTGGGCTTGGAGAGCAAAGCTGTGACTCACCATCCCTTCACCTTTAAAATCTGCCTCGTCTGGGTTATGATCAATCTGTCTGTCCCTGTGACCCTGCGCCGGTGCTGCCAAGGGGATGGTGCAGCAGAGCTGCCCGGTGCTGAGCTGGAAGCGATGCCCTGAGCACGCTGGGGTTGGTGTCTCACCATGCAAGGGCCTCCACCCATGCACTGCACCTTCCCATAAAGGCTGGCAAGGAGGTTTCACCTGTGGTCACCAGCAAGAGAAGGTATTTGGCTCTCAAAGAAACATTAAGTGGTTAATAATAATGATATTTAGCTGCTCCTACGTGTAATTTTGGTCAGTAAGTATCGAGGCATTTTATAGAAGAGGCCAGAATAAATGAAGAGTTTTGTTTTCTAATTAAAATGTGAGGAGGAAGGGGAAGATCCTGTGGATGAATTACCCACTTCTGTGCAGGAGATAATTTAAGGCTCAGGTAGCCACAATGACTCATGGCCCTGCTCTAACCCAGCCTGATGCTCATGACTGCAGCAGATTGCAAGACCGATAAGAGCTGTCGGGTGCAGAAAAACCTTGACTTGTGGGAGGAAGAAAATCTGCCTGAAAAACTGCATTCTTAGCAGCCTGCAAGGAAACTGCACGGTGCTGTTTGAGAGGGGTTTGGATAGGAAAGTCCCTTTTCTGCCTTAGCCTGTTAAGGGATCTTCTAAAGCTGGTATGTGCCATCTCCTTGTTTGTTTTTTTTTTTTTGTCTCTTATGATTTTTCTTCTCCTCGAAGTGACTTTCTAAGTCTGGTTTGTGATCCCTCATACCCATGCCAGGACAGAGGTGGTGCCCAGCACTGGCTGCTTCTGGAGGAGTTTGAGCTGAGATCTGGAGAAGCCCTTGAGGCACATCCCTGCTGTAGGGCAGGATGGGCCAGGGGTGAAGCACCCAGAGAAAAAGGGTTAAAGTTTCTTGCATCTGCCAGCTCTTGTGGCACCAATCCAATTTTAGCTTGGTATCTATAGCTGAGTGATCAGCAGATTTTACAGACTGCCTTTCTGGGGGCAGGAAATCACTTCTAGGCCAATAAAACCACTTTGCAGGAAGTTTCTTGCTCATCTGAAGAGCAGAGTGATGCTAAAGGAGAAAGGGCTGGGCAGTCAGTGGTGGCCTGGAGAAATAAGGAAACAAGAAATATTTCTACTGTAATGTAACACAGCAAGGAAAATATTTACCTAAATTTCTCCTGCAGCCAGAGCTTTGGAGAACAGGGATTTTATCTTGTCAGCTGCTGCTGTGTAGAGTATCCCAAAGGTCTTCTCAAACCACGAGCTTGAGGTGAGGCCACTGGTACGGTAAAAACAGTGAGTGAGACCCTCGGTTGTGTGAGCAAGGGGAGCAGCAAGTGACAGAAGAGATGTGATCTGCTCTCTGTCTTTTGAAAAGTGAGTTCCATCTCTTTTAAGATAGAAATTAAAATGTAATCACAAACGCCTATGACCTGTCGGGAGACAGGAGCAGGAAAGACAGATAAGTGACTGAAGGAAATACCTGCCACAAGGACAGAAGGAGCAGAACCTGATTACTTTATCAAAGGAAGTGTAGGTGATGTGATCAACGTGGGAGATCTGTCACCAGGAGAAGTCTCAGGGTCCTCAATCTCCTCGATCTCCCTGGAAAGGGCACAGCAGGGGCTGTGCCGAAACCACGTTTGGCTGAGCAGTACAACCCACACTGGTACTATGCTGGCAGGGAACCCCAAAAACCAGTTCTAGGGGAGGAGGCAGGTTCTCCATCCCTCTGGGACGGGGGCCCAGCTTCCCAGGGTTGCCTGCCTTTCTAGAAGAAGGATTTGTCTAAACGTAAGCTTTTGGGTTGAGGATGCAGGTAGAAAACCAGACGAAACGGGTTTTGGTTATGTGCACCTTGGACAAGGGGATGATTTTTCTGGTCTGATGCTCTTGTAAAGCTGTGCCTCTGACATGGCTCAAAGAGAGAAAAGGGCAAGAAAGTCTCCAAGAGAGAGAAGGATGGGCTTATCCCAGGAGGAAAGCTTGCTCCTCATCTACTAGCAGGCGCCTGGGGTATGTGCTGTGGGGTGAGCTGTTTACATACCTTGCTGCTTTAAATGTTTACTGTTAGAGCTCTGGATATCCTTGTTATTCTTTAGCTGCTGTAATTTTCCGTCTTTCTCTTCCCCTCTCAGTGCCTTAGGTGCACATGGGTGCAATATGACCCAGCTGCTTTTAATGAAAAGGAACTCCTGCTTATAGCCCGGATATTTTATTTCACACTTCTCGGGGCTCTCCTCTCGGCCGCTCGATTTGCTAAACTTTTATTAGATCCAGGATGATAACATTGGCTTTGCTTGGGAAACGCAGAGTGACCCAGGGGGCTGGGACTGACCCAAACTGCCTCAACCTCTTCTGCTGAAATGCTCTGAGCTTCTTCACCAGCTCTGTGAGACCAGCAGACATCATGGTGACGCTCCCCACCACAGTCCATCAAGCAATGTTTTGTGCTTTTTTCTAACGTTTTACTTCTTCTTGCCTCCTGTTGACCTCAAAAGCAGGGTCCCCATCACAGCATCACACCAATTCCTGTGTGACCTAGTTCAGAGAGTGCCACCAAACTCCAGGCAGGGGCTCTCACACTGAATCTTGTGGGATTTGCAAGGGGGGAGACTCTGAACATCAAAAAATGTGCTTGGTCCTTCCTCAGATTGCCCATATTGCTCTTTTAAACTCTTCTTTACCATACTGATTTTTAGTTTGTCTTGTTTAGTTCATTTTTTTCCCTGCTTTAAACCCATTCTACAACTCTGTGATGAGGTTGTGGTCAGGATGTTTGAGAGACTTTGTAAAACGCTAATCCAGGTTCTGTTCTTCCGGGGAGCGACTCGTCCATAGTTTTTAACAAGGAGGCATTTTTTCCTCTCTCAGTAACAAAGTTAATTATTGACAGTTACATTTTTACCTGCTGGAAATGGATTGCGGATGTGACCTGCACACGAGCGCTGGGGAAGAGAAAAATAAAGACACTTTCTTTCAAAAATCAATGCCGGTGAGGCGGGTCAGCCCTCTGCGATGCTGTGCAGTGTGGCAGCTGCCACCACTCCCCGCGCTGGGGACAGCAGGGACCTGGCACCCGGGTGCCGAGCTCAGTGTCACGGGAGCCACAGGTCCATGGTCACTCCTGTTCTCCTCCAAGCCGTCGGGAACAGCTGATGGTGCTCAGACAGGATGACACCAAGGAGCTTTACTGGCAGTGTATCATACGGGGAGATGTTTGTGTTTCCATGTTGTGATGGAGAGAGACGCAGAGCTGTTCCTCCCTGCACTGCTCTGGTACGGTGGTTTCTGACACCACGAGCAAGAAGTGAAAGAGCTGAGCGCTGCCGTCTGCCAGAGGGAAGGAAACCCGCTGTACCTACCTTAAAATACACTTCTGTTGTAAAGGTGTGTTCTCAAGATTGTTTAAACAGTTCTCATGTTTTCAGTTAATGCCTTTCCTTGGACAGTACGGAAAACCTGGAGCTTCTTGAGTCTGGGAAATTGGTGCTGTTGGTTCCATTTTCTGGCTCATGTGCACTCTGGGGGAGTCTGTGGTGTCTGCAGTCTTTGAACGTGTGAAATTAAAAGGGTGACATCAGTGGTGAAGCTCGTACTTTCTGCAGTAACAGGCAGTAACTGTATTGCTGTTTTGCATAATTTTTCTTTATGGTTCACCCAAAGTGGACTAAAAGCCCAACCCATTCATTTTTCCTTTCCTGTTGATGTGCCTGGACACATTTCAGTGGGTATCATCACTTTAAAATGATGCTATTAAAACATAGGGCGGGGAGGATGAAAAGAGGGTCAAGAGGGCAGGATCTGAATCAACAGCAGAAGGGAGAAGCATCAGATAGCGAGATGCTCAACCTGAGAGGGTGTGAGAGGCAGGCGGGGAAGAGGCAGCAGTGTCGCGGCAGGGGCTGGTGTCGATGCCCAGAGCTGGCGTTTGCCTCGCTGGCTCGGGCTGGAGTGGAGGGAGCTGCGGCAGCATTGAGTGCTCAGCGCTGGGCTCAAGACGGGGGCAAGTTTTGCGGCCCCTTCTGCTGCTGCAGTGATGGTTTTCCAGAGCGGGCTGCTTGGATTTGGCAGTGGTGGGTTAGTACAGTCGCTTCTAGCGCTGGTTTGATTTTGAGGAATTATAAAACGGAGCGTGGCCGAGTTGTCCCTTTCCAAACAAGGGTAAACCGAGAAGTGAAAGGTTCGTCAACGCTGGAGAACATCGGGGGAGTGACCCACCCGTGTGGGCTGGTCCCACCCCTCGTGGGGCAGCGCTGGGTCGTTACCCCAGGCTGTCACCCCTCACCGGGGGCTCCGTGCTGAGGGGCACAGCGGGCTCAGCCCCGCGGGGCCGGGGGATGCGGTGCCCGGGGGCTGCNCGGCCGCAGCCGCTCGCCCTCCGCCATTCGCGCGGCCGCAGCGCGCACCGCGGAGCCGGGGGCAGCGCCCCGCGCCCCGCCATGGCCGACCCGGCCGTCAGCGCCCACCTGGAGGGCATCATCTCCGACTTCGAAGGTGGGTGGCCCCGCGGATGAAGCGCGCCGGGGAGCGCGGGGGTTGGAAGGGGCACCCACGGAGGGAGCAGCCGCTTTTGGGGCTCAACCGGGAGGAGCCGCAGCCGCGGCGGAGCGGGGCGAGCTCGGCTCGGCTTCCCCCGGGCTTGGCTGCCGCAGTCTCCCCACGCCGCTGGTACCCGAGGGGGTCCTGGCCGTGGCTGGGGGTGGCACCCCGCGGGTAGGGAGGGTTGGAACAACCAAACAAAACTCTCCTTGCATCCCCAGGGCTGTCGGTCGGTGCCTTTTGTCCGGAACGGCTGCGCCCGGTGGTATCTGCCAAGGCAGGGTCTTACGGGATGTTTCTCCTTTCCTGCCCTTCCCGAGTTAATTTATGTGGTTTTTTCAGCTGAAAACACCCGCCTGATCAGACTGAAAGTCTGAAAAAAAACAGGCGCAAGCCCTTCTGTTGATTCCCAGCTTTGGGGCGCAAACACAGCCCTGCAGTAGCTGGGATGTGGATAACGATCCCAAGTTTCACGTATCCCCGTAGCGGGAGCTGCCTGCCCTAGAGAGCTCTGCAGTTGTCCCGTGGCAGAGCTCCAGCGGCCCGCAGCGTTGACTGGCTCGCTGATGGAGGCTCTCCACGCAGCCCCCTTGGCGTGCGGACCGGGATGGCTTCTCCCCGGGTCCCTGCCTCTTCTTGCCTTCTATTCTGGCTTTTTCAGGCAAGAAAATGCGCTAGCAGGGAGCGTGCTGCTGCCAGATGGGTCTGGGAGTCAGAGACAGGCAGAAGAGGGCTGGGGGGCGGGTTGTGCCTGAAGCAGGCGTTGAGAGATCGGCTCGAGGGAGCTCATCTTCCCGAGCAGAGTTTTGGAAAGAGCAGCTCCATCCCTACGCACTCGCACGTCCTGGCAGCGACCCAAGCGGAGCTTTGTGCAGCGGTTTCTAGAAGAAG
>VXAD01003666.1:439661-481455 GCA_013399195.1 Dicrurus megarhynchus | reverse complement strand
AAAAAAAAAAAAAAAAAGAAAGGAAAAAAAAAAAACCCCACAAGAAACAGCGGAGATGTGGGGGCCGCGGTGAAAGCTTATCCAGGGACTGCGTGTGCACGGCTATAGGCTCAGCCTCCACCGCCTCCTGGAGAAGCCAGCCTGGCCTTCGGGAAGCAGCCCTCCGCTGTTTTTCCTGCTGGGAAACCGAGGAAGCTCAGAGCACAAGGGTTCCTCTTCCAGGTCAGGCAGGAAACGAGTGGCAAAGCTGGGGTCTCTGCAGTCCTTGTCGTAGGGTTTAGACACGGTCAGCTCCTCTATTTCCAGCCCGTGGGTTTGCTCCGGCTGCAGTTGGCCGTGGAGGGCATAGCAGGAGGCTGAGGGAAGTCACGTCCCCCGGGGAGATTGGAGCTAACAAGTGTTGGGACACAGAGGGTGACCCGAATGCCACCACCCCTTTGGTGCTCGGGGTTCAAGGGCGCCTTTGTGACTGTCCTTGAGGGACGCGTGAGCTTCCCCACCGCAGGGCTGCGAGCGCTGATGTAATTACAGCTTCCCTCTCGCTGCCCCAATTGCATTTAAATCTCCGAAGAATGAGTAATTCCCTGCTCGGATACGATAAAGGCTCTGCTGTGGGCCCCGGGGCTGCCTGTTTGGGCTGTGTGTGTTCCTCGGTGACACCGAGCAGCTCCGCAGTGCCTTTATTTTCAGTCTACGGAGCACTTTATAGTTCCTGCCCGTGCAGAGGGAGAGGCTGGGGAAAGCTCCGTGCATCTGGAGCCAAAAGGTCTGGCCTTGCCCTTGAGCAGGGATCTGGGCTACTGTTTCACAATTTAATTAGCTCTCAGGGTTGCACAGCAGCTTCCCAAAAAGCAGGCAATTAATCTCTAGCCCGTAGGGCAGGAGATGCAGTGTTCCTGTCTGCTGGGTGGGTACCTCAACCCCACGCAGCCCCTGGCCAAGGAGGAAAGATCTGCCAAAAATACCATGGAGCAGAAACGCCAGATCATCCAGAGCCCTCTTTGTTCCGCCAGTCACACACTGCCTGCCCTCCCCAGTCACCCTGGCCGTTCCTGCCTGTTTTCCTCGCAGCATCCGTGCCAGTTTTCCTCTCAGCATCCCTGCCTGGTTTCTTGTCCCTGCTGTGTTGCAGCAGGCAGAGAGCTGCAGCCTCAGTGAGCCTGGGGAGGGTGTGAGGGCCCTTTGGGATAGGGAAGCAGTGCCAGGTACTTGATTCCAGTTTAGTTTCCAGATGAAAGCAACATGTGAGAAGGAAACACTGCACAGCAGAGTGTGTTCTTCCTTGTGCCCAATGCTGTGGTGGGGATGCTCACAGTGCCCATGTTGCACCGACCAGCAGCTCCTGTGGGGAGGGCACTAGAAAAGTCCAGGGACTTCTGCCCCAGAGAAACTGTGGATGTCCCGTCCCTGGAAGCGTTCAAGGTCAGGTTGGATGGGACTATCAGCAGCCTTGTTTAGTGGATGGTGTTCCCTGCCTGTGGCAGGGGAGTTGGAAATAGATGATTTGTAAGGTCTCTTCCAACCAAAACTGTTCTGTGATTCTAATCCCCCTTATCTGACTGACAAAAGCTTCCTCCTGTCTAATGGGGCAGAGCATCATTAGGGCTGTGGTTTGCCAGGATTTACAGAGCATAATAGCTCTGCCCCTGGGTTTATAGATTCTGGCAGGTTTTCAGGAGCGTGGCTGGTTCAGCCGTGGTTGCAGCAGCGCTTCCCAAACTCACCTCTGCCTCAGAGGGGGCTGTGGGTCCCTCAGCTCCCTGGGGCTCAGGCACAGACCCTGAGCTGCAGGGAAGGGAAGCTGCAGTGCTAAATCAACCTGGTGAGACGCCTGTGCAGCGTGTTAACAATCCGTGTACCCCACAGCTCCCTGATCCAGCCCAGGCTGGGTGATGTGGGAGGGTTGGTGCTCTGCTGCGGAGGGGGTGGATGCTCCTGCTCACGGCTTTGGTTGGTTGTGATGCTGCACAAAGATAATTCCACAGCATGGTACTCGTCTTCCTGCTAGAGGTGTAAAGCGCTGTGCACTCAGAATCTGCTGCCTCATAGGAGAACAGGAGAGATCTGCTCCCGTCCCTCATCCCGGTGGGATGTGGCTGGTGCTGAGCAGAGTCCCAGGGTAACTGAGGCACGTTTTTGCTGGCACTTGCTGGTGGTGAGTTGGCAGCAGTGATGCCAAGCACTCCTTGCCTTTGCCAGTGCTGTCAGTCAGCACCAGATTCGCTTCCCTGTAATGTTGAAACACAAATTGTTGCAGTGGGTGTAAACTGTGCCTGGTGGAAATGCTGAGCAGGGCTGTAAGCGTGTGGAGAGGGGTTCTGCGTGGTGTCTGGGGGTACAGCCTGGCAGGGGCACAGGCTGGCAGCTTTGCTCTGGCAGAAACCGTGAGACAGCATTTGTTGATGGTTAATCCCTGATTTTCCCATTGCTCAGAGCCCAGCTCCCTTGGGCAGCGTGTGCTGGCTGGTGGGTGAGCCTTGGCAGTGCTGTGGAGCTGGGTGGGGAGTGTCCAGCCCTGCCAGGACCTGCCACTGCTGATCGGAAGGCTTCTCTGGCTATTTTATTTATTTACTCTTCCTTACTATTGCGCACTTTTCAGACACTACTTCTCTCACCACCCAGTGCAGGGTATTTTTAGTATTTCAGCAGCAGACTTTGTCTCAACGAGGCACAAACTCGTGCTAAGTTATGTCCCGGTTTTAAGTGCCACCAAAAATCCATCACCCAGCTCGTTTTCAGGAGGGTGCTGCAATATAAATAGGCTTTTCTACGTGCACAAAACTCATGGACTCGTCCTTAAAATTTCCTTGAGTGAATGCCCGGGATGTCTGTGGGACACGTGGCCGTGGTGCATCCCCGGGCTGTGCAGGGCCAGCGTTCCTGCTGCCCCGGGGAGCAGCTGCAGCCGCGTGCTGCGGATGCTGGGACTCAGCCCCGGGCTAATATTAGCAGGAACGCGCCAGCAGGACGGTCACAGCACTCTGTGGGTGATGTGCCTTGAATTCAGCAGAGTGGAAAGCCCTGGAAACGAGAGGTGCCTCGTGTTTGTGTGAGCGTCTCACTCGGGTCCAAGATCTGTCCCGTAAGCCCGGCCTAAGGGTTTGCAGGATGAGCGCTGGGCTGGGAGCTGAGCGTGTGACTAAGGGTCCCTCGTGTGCCAGGGCTCAATGCCTGGAAAAGGAAACGCAAAAAAGATCTTTCCGATTTACATCTTGGATCATCCCAACTCTAGGAGTGAAGCAAAGCTCCTCAATTGTTGGATTTCCTGGGCTGTCCCCAAAAAGCGGCACTGCAGCTGGTCTCTTCCGGAGCTCTTCATCACCAGCTTGGTGTGGGCAGAGCTAGAGCCATTCACTGAATGTAGCTGGTGCTCCAAGACAGCAAAGTCACCTCTGATACCCTCAAAGCTGGGCTTTACAACCACTTCAGAGAGGTTTTTTTCTTATTCCACATCTACGTTTCTCAATCCGAGACAAAAGGATGGGCTGGACGGGAATTTTCTGCCAAATCCTCATGTGGTAGGAGAGGAAGGAGCCAGAGGAAGGTGCCTGTGGGAAGGGAAGTTTTGTGTCTTCCCCAGCAGAAGTTGTATCTTCCCCTGCAGAACTGGCCTTCGAGCCACAGAGTGAAAAAGCTGCATCTGCCTGGTCACAGCAGTGGGTACCTGCTGTTGTGTGTTGGGGTTTTCCCTGTGTATATCTAATTCCTTGGGAATAAAAAGATTGTGAGGGAGTGGGAAAGGGAAGAACACGATGTGGATCTCTCTGTCCACGTGAACTGGGCTCTGGGGATGGCCTCTGGCCCTGGTTAGGATGTGGGATCATGCAGAGGTTGTTGTTTACAGCCATGTGATGCAAGGAGCTGTGTGTCCTTGGGGCCGGGCACCCGCTGCGGCACGGAGCAGTGTCCCTGGCTGTGTGACAGCAGGGAGGGCTCCCAGTGCTGGCACAGGTGAGCTCCTCTGTCTTCATGGGACCAGCCTTGGCACAGCGAGCACAGCATTGTGCTGATGATAAAGACACCTTTCAGAGGAGCCTGGCTGGAAGGGACAGGGAGGGGATGAGTCTTTACGGGGAGCCAGGGCAGCTGCTCTGGCTTTGCAACATAGTGCTGGTGCCTGGAGGTGAGGCGGGGGCTGGAGCACGTACACCGTGCTGGCTCTTCCCAGGCTCTGGGATCTTGGTAGCACCTTTCCCTCAGTAAGGGACTCACCTAAAATGCTTCACTCTTTGCTCATTGCCTCTTGGTGGATTAGGGCTGTGGAGTGAGTAGGAAGCAGTTCTGGAACACTCTGTGTCGGCTCTGATAGCTCTGAGTGACCATGGCTCTGTCTCTTGGCCAATACCTGCCAGCAAACCTGGGGCTAAATTATTGCCAGGCATTAACCTGGCACCTCTGGGTGCCCATGGCTTCACCGGGTGCTGGTTTCATTTCTGGTTTGCTGCCCCTCCTCGAAGGGAGCTGCTCAGCCCTTTTTGCCAGGAGCCAGGACAGACAGCAGCCACAAAAGCCTGGACTGGGATGTGTCATAAATCCGAAGACAATAATGGAGGCTTCAGAATCACTCCAGATATTCATGTTTCTGACTCTGATATTTAGGGCAGCATCTTTCTGCAGGACTATCACGCAGGCTCTTTCCCAACCTCCCTGTCCCCTCCTGCTGCAGTGAGCTCTGGCACCTCTTTGGTCTTTAGAGATGGGATGTGGAGGCAACAAGCCAAATGACCCTAAATCCTGGTTAAGCTTGTTTGAAGCCTGTAAAATGAGTCAGTGGGTCTGAGTTTGGTTCCTGGTGTGGCTGTGCCTGGCTGGTGGGGGTCAGGGGGGTCCCTCAGGGGAGCTCTTTGTGTGCTGTCGTGCCCTTCAGCACAGGGATAGGGTTGTGTCCTGGCCACCTCTCCTTTCACACCTTCAGGGTACTGTTTGGTCCTCCGGTGGCACCAGCAGTTTGTACCCAGCTGCTGTGCAGGTGCCAGTGTGGGAGAGCCCTCCTTGGTGCAGGAGACCCCTCCTCACTCCCTTCCCTGCCACAAACAGTGCAGGTAAGGAGAAGCCCTTGGGCAAGAAGGGGTTTGTTGCTGCCTCCAACTTATTCTGAGCAGCTCTCATCTCCTGATGGCTGCGAGTCAGGCTTTTACCCTGATTGCTTTTGTGAGGCTGCTGGATGGAGCTCAGCCCTTGGGTCTCCTGGGGACACCTCCAGAGCACTGGCCCAGGGGCAGTGTCCCTCCAAGCTGGCTCTTGGCTGGTTTGTGTGCCACAAGGGGAGATGCCATGGGTGGTGTGTGACCCTGCACCCTCCCAGTGCTGCTGGCACCCAGGCCAGGGCAGTTTGGGGTGGGGTGCCCGCCTGTTGCCCAGGTGTAGGCACAGTCGATGTCAGCCTCCTGTGGATCGCAGGGCAGGGGACACCGTGACATCAGTCTGTGCCACCATCCTCCTGGCAGTAGAGGTGGCAGTTTGGGACCCACGCATCACAAAACTGTGCAGCCCCTTGCTAGGGTGAGCTGGGTGCTCTGCAGCCTCTCCCAGCTCTGGGAGTCGTGGCAGGGGTCAGAGGTGAGGGCAGTGGCACTGGTCAGCTGCACTGGTTTGGGAGACAAGGAGCATGGTGAGGGCTGGGCTTGGGACTCAGCCCTTCTTTCATCTTTCCCACTGAAAGTAAAAGTACAGGGAAACGTGAAAAGGATGGATTTTATTTTATTTTTCAAAGCACGTTTAGTTTGCCAGGGAGGAGGAGGAGGGCTCTGCTTTCTGCCAGCCCTCAGGATGTTTGGACAACAGCTCGCACTGCGGTGCTGGGTGTCCCCTCCAAGAGAGCCATCAGAGCTGGCTGCAGGGACAGTGCAGGCAGGAGTGGGCAGCACTGCAGGGCTGAGTGGCTCCTGGGTCCCTCCTTTGCCCCTTTTACCAATTTACCCCTTTTCTGTAGCTTTTTAACCAGCGTGTTGCAACACAAAGCGTCTTCTCAAATGGAGACTTCACTGATTCAATCACCCAGTCCCTGTCACCCAGGCTGGTCACCCGCCCAAGTCACTCTCCATGTCCCTTCTGTGGGCACTGGGATTCATGACTCCCGGGGATGGCAGGCTGGGCTCTGCAAGGCCATCTGCATCATACTTTTGTCTCTGGGTAATCGTTTCAAGGCATTTTAGAAATATTAGTGAACCAAACCAAATCTACAGCCCCATGGGAGGCACAGAAAAGATTTATTTCTCTCCTTCCTCCTCCCCTTATGAAAGGAAACTGGAGCACAGACCGGAGACAGGAGCTGCAGTGAGCCTGTGGCAGAGGCAGTAATGCAATCTGCTGGGCTGGATACCCTGTGTTTTATGTAATTTTCTGTACAAGTATGAAATGAATATAAGGGATGTAAAATATACTGGTCTGATCTGGAAGCATTTTGCTGCGAGTTAATGGTTATATAAACCCAAGTGTAATAGAGAATCAAGCTAAAATCTTTTGAGAACTGCATTATAGGGACTGGAAAGCTGGGATTTTGTATTAATCTGAGCGTGGATTTTATTTTTTTTTCTATTCTTAGTCCCGACTTTGCTTTTGCATGTTCATTTCTGGGAAACGAGAGGTTTGCTGCATCAGCCTCAGGCTGTTTTATACCTTGCTGTGAGTGAGAAAAATGCTGCTTGAAAAGCTTTGATTGATGTCAGAGCCCTGAACTTGCATTTATCCCCAGATTTCCACCAGGACTCACCTCTTGGTACCATTTACACCGTTCAGGAAGGCCCTGCATAGTGACAGCACACTGCCAGCCTTGTCTTGTACACGTGATTTGTGTCAGACCGTGCAATCTACTGCAACTTCTTTTGAAGGCTGTCTGTGAAGTCAGAGAAAGGATTTATTTGTGCATAAACCGTTCATAACTTACTCAGGATAGCATGAGAGTCAGGCTACCACAGCAGAGTGTCACTCTATCTATCTATCTATCTATTTATCTATTTATATATGTAGTGCAGCAAGGTTGGTTTATTGGTAAGGGAAAGGTGTGAAGCCTCCTGGCACAAGCACAGGGAGGGGATCCAGCAACCTTTACTTCTCTTCTTTCTTATGTTAGATCACCAGAAGCTTTGGGAAATGTGCTTTTTCCTGCCTTGGTTTCTGTGGATGTGAGAGGGGATCTGAGTCTCTTGGGCTGTTTTGAAGCTGTGTGTGTACTCACAAAATCCTTCCAGCATGTGCAGCATCGCTTGCTGCCTGCACTGCCAGGGATTTTCCATCTCAGACCCATGATTTTGACCCCACTGACAGGCTTTGTGGACTTGGGAGCACCTTGTTGTTGAGGATGGGGTAGAGTTAGCCTGCTCTGGCCCTGCAGCCGGGGTGCAGCTCCCTTCCCTTTCTGCTGTGGGACCTTTGGGGTTAATACACAGTGGATACACCCTGTGGGTATGTGCAGAACACCCCACTTGCCCCCATAACTGAGCCCTTAGTTCACTCCAATGCATCCATCTCTGGTATGGCTGGTGGCAGCTCTTCAGTGGCATCACTCAGGATAGGTTTGGATAAGCCAGACTCAGCTGGCCCTGTGGTAATGTGGGCAAACTCTCTTTGCTCTCAGCCTGGCCCAGAAAAGCGCCGTGAGCACCCTGCTGCCTGTGACAGGGCTCTGGGAAGCTTTAAGGGCCGTGAGCAGTAAATGTGTTGGGTTTCCAAGGGTTCCTTGAAAGATGAGAGCTGCAGCCTCCCCCCTTTCCTGCCCGGGAACAGGAGGTGACCATCTGGTAGCAGTTTAGAGCGAGCCCTCGCTCTCAAACGGTGCCATTGTGTGGTGGGAAATAACGGGGCGCCGGCTGCCTCGGCCCCATAAGGCTCTTATGTGTCCAAAAACCCAAGGAAAGCTCTCTGTGCTTAAGCAAGCAAGCAAATGTAACCCCTGGGTTACAGGGACCACGTGAGGGGCACAGGATATTTAATGGGAAGCAGTTGGGCGCTGCGGCCGTGACAGAGCTGGAGGCTCCGGCTGGGAAGCAGGTCCCCGAGGAGTCAGCATCCCTTGCTGTTTATTTTGGTCTCCTCCCGAGCTCTGTGCATAGATGTTTCCTTGTGTAAAGCCTCCCCTGGCCTGTTAGTGGGATATTCTGTTTAAACAGGGAAGAGAGGAGGAGCAGATGTTGCAGATGTTCCCTGGCTGACCCCCGCGGGGTGCCCGGAGCCGGGCGGGGTGAGCCGTGGTGGCAGCGTGCTGTGCGCTCCAGTGCTTCCAGCTGGGAGATGTGGAGTCCTTGTGCAGGAACCAGATCCCTCCATGGCATCTGGGCAACCCTGGATTGCCTGGGCCTCCCGAGGAGGGACTGTCCTTCTGCGAGGGCTGTGCACGTAGGAGTCCCCAGTGCCACTCGCTTGTGTCTCTGGAAGGCTCTTGCCTGTAGCATGAGCTGCTGGGGTTTGAACCAGACCTCTGCCCTCTCTTCCCAGTTGACAGGATCCCTAAAGAGCAGCTTTAGCTGATGCCGTGTGACCTGCTGATGCCTGGCTGGGGGGTGACCGGGAGGACACAGTGGCCTCGCTGCGCAGCCATCCCCGGCACTGCTGCATAAAACAGAAAGAGAAATCAATGTTTTCTCCTTTTCATCCCCCGTGCCAGCTTGGGGAGCATTTGAGCAGGATGAAGGCACACGTTTCTTGCCCCCAAGTGCCTGTCTGGCACGGATCACGTTTGGGTTTTCAGGAGTGCACAGCCAGCAGAGCCACCTCGGAGAGCCCGTGCCTCCCTCATCCAAAAGAAGGATTAGCAGTGGTATTTTTGAGGCCAGCCCTGCAGAGCTGGGTGGTGCTGAGCAAAAACTCCATGACCTTGAGAGATTTGCAAAGGTCTGGTCCCAAAGAGACATCGCAGTGAGTGGTTCCCAACCCAGACATGGTGGTGCTGGGCTGTTGCAGAGATTGCATCCGATAGGAAGCACTTGAAAATCTCATTTTAGGGGATTTTGGGCTTTCCCTGCCTAAAAGCTGCTGCCTTCAGCAGTGGTGGGTTGAGCCAGGGATGTCCGGATAGGTCTGGAATGGGTTGAAAGGAAGCACATGCCAAAGGCAGTGCAGGTTGTGCCCAGCCCCACGTGCACCTCCAGAGGAAGGGAAGGAAGGGCGGTGCTCAGCACGTCTGCCACTTTCCCTGCCGCTGCCTCTGACACCAGCCAGTCAGGGGGATGCTGCTGGTGGGGCTGGGGAAGCCCTGCTTGTGCCTGGAAAATCCGACAGTGGGGACAGTCCTGCAGCGTGGCCAGCCCAGGCCCTGCTCAGGGCAGGGACGCCTTGTTGGGGGCACTCAGGAATATGGCAGGGACCTGGAGCCCATGGGGACATGGAGAATTAGCCACAACTGCCCGTGTGAGGCCCTACAGCCCTGCCTTGCCTTTGGCTCCTGTTTTTGTAGGGAATACGGACACTTCCCTGCAGGAAGCTGGGAGGAGGGTCATCTGGAGCACAGGCTGTTTACTTTCCTTTCCTGGCTCTGGGCAGGACACACTATTTATAAGTTTTTTTCTCTTTTTTTGAGAGTTGTTGTGCTTCCTGAGGTCCTTCTCTCTTCTCATGCGAGGAGGAGAGAGGCAATGCTGAGCAGGGAACTCAAGCCGTGCTTAGTCCCTCCGAGGGCCACCATTGCTGAAGGTGACATTCCCGAGGACAGTGTTCATGGCAGTGGGGCTCTGTCTCTGAGGTGGAAACACAAACCCTTGCGGTCACAGTCTTTCTCCTTTCTCGTGCCTGGGGTGTCTGACCTTCTCCAGACCACGCAGAATTCAGGGCAGTGGCCAAATGTGCCAGCAGGACAAGCTGGGTACTGAAATCCCTGTGAAACCATGAGGTGGATGCCCCATCCTGCAGAGCCACGGGTGAGAAAGCTCCTGGGTTGTCCCCAGGCAAGTTGGTGACTCTGCTGGAGAGGGAATGCTACCGGGAGCAGGGGCTCCTCAGGATGTTGCTGTCAGAATCTGTGCTGAGCCATTTCTACCCCTCCTTTGGGGTGAAGGTTCCTCGCCCAGCCCCTCAGTATCCCCTTCCTGCCCTCAGCACAAGGGAGGAGTTATCTGGAGGGCTTGGCTGTCCTGAGACTGTAATCGTGGTTCTGCAGCTCTGCCTTAGGCTTTTTGAACCCCTTTGTGTCTGGGTTTTGACCTTTTTCTCTTTTCTGCAACAGAGCCCAGAAGGACCTGGAAAAAAGCCATTTTTGGGTGTTGTAATTCAGTCCAGCCCTTCGATAAGGACAGGGGCTGGCTGTGCTCCAGCAGAAAGACCACATGGGTGGCATTGGGCAGGTTTACCCTGGGCGTGGGGCACTGTGGGGGGTTTAAAGTCCAATGAAAGGGCCAGGTGTGTCAGCACTGCCATTGGGTTGCCCACCATTTCTTCAGGAAGTGGCAGCAGGGCTCAGAGGAACGGAGATGATGGATGTGGCTCACGCGAGGAACCCTTGGAGGTCAGCAGGACTGTTTGTATCCAAAGCTCATTAGCAGGTCAGAAAGAAATCCCCAAACCACTTGGTGCTGAGGGATCTCCAGGGCAGTGTTCATTAAGGAAAGATACTCGTCAGCATTTCCTTTGCTGTCGGGTTCCTTGAGAGCATTTACCCCGTTCCTCAAGACACGTCTCTCGTGAGGTTATAGGGCTGCTTGTTGAAGGGAAGAGGTGGGGACTGAGCTGGCTGGAGGAGTGACAGGCGGGTTTTAAGAGCCTGATGTGGACAGAACTGTGGTCCCATCCCTCAGGGAGCTGCCAGTGCCTGGCAGTGCTGTGTCCTCTGCTGCTCTTGCCCACCCAGCTTTGCTCAAGGCCAGGCAAGGGCTCCCCGTCGGGTCGTCCCTTCCGCTCTCTTTGTTTCCAGCAAAATGCAAACTGGGCTTGGCTGGTGCATTGTTTTACACTTGGGATTTTTGGGAAAAAAAATAGCTAAAATGTAAGTTTCTGAATTAAGTGTGTGATGGAGGAGGGAAACTGTAGAAAAGTCTGTGCTGAAGGGTCTGAGCTCCAGCTCAGGGTTGGAGACCAGAGAGTTCCAACACGTGGAAACAGCTCTCAAGCATGGGGCTTTTTTTGGATTAATTATTCTGGGGATGCAGAGAACTGGGGCTTGGACACAGACCTGCAGTGCACGAGCTGTGCCAAGCGCAGACTGCAAGGCAGGGACTGCTGCAGGGAGCATCCCACCCCTGTGAGCAGGTGATGGCGTGGATGGGAGAGCTCCACGAAAGTCAGAAAACAGATAAATCTGACAAAAAGCATCTTTAGTTTTCTTCACTGCTTCTGTCCCTTCTTCTACCCATGTCAGAATATTTCTGAGATGCAAGACAGACCATTTTGTCACAAGGTGCCCTTTGTGGGACCCTTCCTGGGTTTTACAGGGGTGGTGGTGAGTGCTGTGCTTCGGTGCTTCCCTCTCTCCACAGCCGTGCTGCTGTTCCCATCAGGCTGACACTGAGGCTGGATGTCTCTGTGCATCCCACACCAGCTGGGAACCCACCCTTGGGAGTCCATCCCAGACTCCTGTTGCTTCCCAGCAGTTCCCATGCTGGGGTCTGACCCACAGCTGGGGGACACGGGTGTGTGTCCATTCACGTCTGTCTGTCCCTGAGCACAGAGAGGCTTTTGCTGGGTCACTAATATGGAAAATCCTGGGGTGCTCCTGCTCCCAGGCTCCCCAGTGCCCATCCAGGCTGGCTGTGCAGCCTGGCGTTCATATAGAGCAGTTTTGGGGTATTCCCCCCAAAAGGGAAAGCAGCCCAAAGTCTTTGTCCTCACATTTCAACCCCTGGGAGTCTCCCTGTGGCGTGGCTTGTCTGACACGTGAGCCCCAGCTCCGAGGGTCCCGCTTTCCTCACCGTCTCCTCTGGTTTTGCTGTGCTGCTGCCAGGGGACGTGACCACGGCTGTCCCAGCCCCTGCTGGCCGGACAGAGGAGGTCACATCTGCTGCCTGGTGTCAGCAGCGGCGTTGGAGCAGAGCGGGGTGGATGGGCCCCCCTCCCTGTCCCACCGGCTGGAGCCAGCAGTGACCGATGGCTCCTGTCCAGCAAACGGATGTGTCCGAGGGACAGAGGGTCCCCATGTCCCCAGGCCGTGCCACATCCCCACGTCCCCAGGGGGGTCAGAGCAACCCTGGAGCTGAGATGCTTCCTGCATGGTGGCTCCTCTCCAGCTCCACCCCAGGGGTGGGAGGACATCCCGGGATGAAGCAAGGCTGTGCTCCGGTGTCTCCCTGGGATCCTGATGTCCTGTGGGATCTCAAGCCCAGGCTTTTAGAGGCTGAATCTCCCTGCTGCTATTCTGTTGATGTGAAGGAAGGGTGGACTCATTGCTGATGCTCGTGCTGGCCATCAGGAGTGTGGCTGTCACCACACTGAGGTTGTCACCACACCAGCTCAGCCTCACCTCGTGGAGGCTTCTTCAGGATCCCAGGGCTGTGCCTGCCCTGACCCTGTGCCTGTCTGGGTGCTGGGGGGAACAGAGGGTATTTACAGCCCATGGCATTTGGATCCAGCAGTGGTTCCCTTTCTGTGGAGTTCGGCCTTTTGTTTCAGGATGGATCCTGTGTGGAGCAGGGGTCAGTTGTTCCCTTCCCTGTATCAGGGTCTCAAGTCCATGTGCTCAAAACATTTCAGTCATTGGTTCGTGTGGTCTCTAGGTTTGTTTTTAAGGATGTGAGCTCCTGTGGCTGCCACCTGTGGTTTTCTTGCTGCATTTGTATGGATTTGGTGCTCTCCTGGGATTGTTTCCTGGTTCCCAATTTGGATTTTGCTGGCAGTGCTCACAAGAAAGCCTGTTTTTATCTGTGAATCCTTTGGATATGAGAGGGAAAGCAAGCGTTGGAAGCTGGATTGCTGTCTTTCCCCAAATCCAGTGCCCTGCTCTGCTCTGTCAGACCATGATGGGACCCTCTGCTCCCCTCTGAGTGTGGGATGGAGGGCAGTGTGAGGATGATTTCTGCTCTGGGGCTGAATTTCCTGGCTCTAGTGTGTTTTGTTACTGGGTTTTTAACTTGTCTGAAGAGGCAGGGCCTGGCCTTCGATCCCCAGCTGCTTAAATGGATGATGAATCCTGGGATGGAGGAGCAGAAATGGAGTTATGAGCCTTGTGCAGTGTCTGTAAGCATCTCTGGAGACACTCAGGTGGATGGTAATTAAATCCTGAACTACTTTTCATGTTTTTCAGCTCTGAAAAGATCCTTTGAGGTCGAGGAGGTAGATCAGTCTTCAAATTCCTCCACCCCACAAAGACGGGCCCCGAACACCCTCCTCAGGTCCACCGTGTCCAGCTCCACGCAGAAGTTTCAGGAACTCGGCGCCAGGAATTCGGAGCCATCCACCCGGCATGCGGAGCCCACAGTGCAAAGATCCCCCAAGCCCCCTCTGAGGAGAGTGGAGCTCTCTGGACCCAAACTGCCCGAGCCGGTGTCCAGAAGAACAGAAATCTCCATTGACATCTCGTCCAAGCAGGTGGAGAACTCCACCTCGGGCTTGTCGCGGTTCGGCCTCAAACGAGCAGATGTGGGGCACAAACCCCCCGAGCCCACCCCCAGGAGGACTGAGATCACCCTCAGCAAGCCCCAGGAGCCGGGGCTGCGGAGGGCGGAGGCGCCGGCCTCCAAGATCCCCGAGATGTCCCAGCGCAGAGCCGAGGCGGCCAACNCCGCCCTGCCCGCCCAGCCGCACCAGGCCGAGCCGAAGCCGCAGCCGGCGCCCATGGAGAGCCCCCCAAAGAGAGAAGAAGGTGAGTGCGGCCCTGGGTGGGCCTCGGGCTGGCGCCTGCCTCGGGCGCGGCGCAGGGAGATGCCGAGTGCTGCGCGCTGCTCTTTTGTCTCCCGCGCTGACGCCTCTCCAGGCTGCTCCGGGATCTGTGCTCAGATGTGTCCGTGCTCGTGGCTGTTACCCTCGGGTTTATCCTGCCTGAAAGGGCTGTCGGGTTCGATGAGAAATGCTGTCGAGCCTAGAAGGAAAGAAAAAAAGGGAACGCAAAAAGGCTGGGTGCTTGCAGGAAGTGACAGCTCTGCCAGCTCAGGGCCTGTGTGCAGACCCATGGAGCCCTGGAGAGGCTCCAAGGTGCGGGAGAGGTGCTGGCTGTGGAAGTGTTGTTGGGATATCGTTGTTTGGTGGTGTTGTTTATGGTCGTGGGGCAGGAACCGCCTCTTCATTAGCAGAAGTCAGGGTTTTTTGACCTTGGAGCCGAAGTCTAATAACATCGTGGACCAGAGCCACTATTAAACTGGAGACCTGGCTTATATTAGCTCTATCTTGTTTTCAATTAATCCCATATTAAAGCCAGCTTCCCTCCCTCACCAGCTGTCATTTTTTCTCCTTAATGTTTTGGAGATTTTCCTTTCAGACCTGTTAATTACTTTTCTGCTCTCCATCGCCCACGAGAACTCTCCTGTGAGGGATGCAGTGGTCGGGTGGAGGGCACCCCCTCCCTCCCCACCCTCTGCCTCTCTCTAGGGGCTGTGGGGTGGGGTGGCTGAGCCAGGACCTGGGAGGTCTATGCCTGGCCCTGGAGCTGGACCAGGGGTTCCATGCCCTCTCCTGGGTGCAGCCCTGTGGTCACACAGACCAGCAGAGAGGCCAGGCTGTGGTGTGTGCTGGTGTAAAACCGAGTCAGGAGTCAGCGGGGGAGCTGATATCAAACCTGCAGGACTCAAGTGGGTTTTTCTTACTGTGCATGGTGTAGGCGTGGCTTTTCTGAGCTGGTTGGGCCATCTCCAGCTGGGCACAGCTGAGCTCTGAGCCCCAGCCCAAGGATGGGGTTTGTGTGAGCCCCCCTCTCTGTCCCCAGCTGCCGTGTGTGGTGCCCAGGAAGCCCATCCTGTCCCACGGGTGGGTGCTCAGCCTCGTCCTGCTGGGTCTGGGCTGCTCTGGGTGCCCCAAGCTCTGAACCCCACGGATGGTTGGGCACTTTAAGAGCAGGAGAGTGTCTGAGTTGCTGAATCCTCCAGCTGCCCGGGGCGGGGGGAGAGGGAGGACAGCTGCTGGCACGAGTGTTACCCCTGAGCCCGGCTGTCTGGAGTCTGCCTTGCAGCACGAGCCAGCCCTGGCCTGGTACAAAAGGGGCTTTCAGTCCAAATGTCTCCAAGAATCATCACAGAATGGTTTGGCTTGGAAGGGACCCTAAAGATCATCTAGGTCCAACCCCACTGCCACGAAGAGCCAGGAGGCAGAGTTGGAGGGGTCATGAGGGCTCTGTCTCCTTTTCCCCATGTGTCAGCACAAGAGTACAGCCCAGGGTCACTGCCAGAGCACGTTGCCAACGCTCCCCAGCTCCACTGCAGCTTTGGCCCCACCACAACCCCACAAGTGAAAACGCTGCCTCCCCGATGTCTGCAGCAGAGACAACGTGTGGCACATCCTGCTCCAGGGTTTGGGTCACCAGGAGGTGCTCCTGTGGCACTGGACGCCCCAGGATCCCGTTTCTGGTGGCTCTCCAGCACAAACAGCTGAGCAGGGGATGCAGGCAGCTGCCTCCAGCTGCCCTCACTGCTGTGCCAGGCTTTGCCTTCCCCAGCTGTCAGGCTCAGCTGCCTTGCCCTTAACCCCTCGTCCTGCTGCTGAAGGTATGCAGGAGAGCGTGTTGTGCAGGAAGAGGCCGGTCAGAGGAGAATAACAGTCCCAGGGAGCTTGGCAGCTCAGAACAAACCACAGAGGAAAGGAGTAATTTCAGTGCTGAACTTCATTAGGGCGGCCTGGCTGGCGGTGTGGGCTGAGCCCGCTCCAGAGCTGGGCTTGCCGAGGTGGGAGGAGGGCAGGAGGTGTTTAATGGGGCAAGAAATATTCCTTCCCATCCATGTTCTCCCTCTCTGAGTCTTTGTGCTCTCCTGCACTCCCTGGGGAGCGTTTGCTTCCTTTGTGCTGGTGTAACATTGAACTGGGCCATTAGTGACAGGGAGGTGGGACAGAGGCACCCATTCCTGTGGGGTGTGCCGCTGCAAAGGTGGACTCTGTGTCCCCAACGTGGCTGGTGCTCCCCAGCTGGGACAGGGAAATGTGATGGATGACCAGAGGATGTGGATTGCTATAGCTGGAGTCTGCCAGAGCAATCTGAGCTGGGCTGTGCAGTGGGTGCAGGCAAGGGGAGGACATGCAGAGGGCAGAAAGAGGCACAAGCAATTAAAAATAGCCGTAAAAACAAGGTGAGGGCAAGGGCTGTTTCTGAACCCGCAGCCCTGGGCACTGTGGGAGGCTTGTCTTTGCTGTGCAGGACTTACCAAATGTGAATATCCGAACGTGACTACCCAAATCTGGCCGCCCGTGGGTGGGGTTGACCTCTCCCAGGCTCCTGCCGTGGGCAGCAGTTCACGCCCAGTTCCGGGGCACTGGCCTGGGATGGAGCTGGCAGAGGAGGATGTTCCTGCCCTGTGCTGGCAGGGCAGGTCTGAGCAGGGGTGTGGTGCCAATGTGGGAGGAGCTGGTTCATCCCTGTGAGGAGAGGAGCAGGGAATCACTGTGGGAGCAGCAGTGCTTCATCCAGAGGCATCCATCTGTCCTTTGCAATGGGGAGATCTCGAGGCATCCTCGAGAGCTGGATGAGGGACAGGCAAATCCTCAGGAAAAGCCACATTAAATATATCATGGGTGATCCTGCCACTTCCCCCTGCCACAGCATCACCTTCCGCTGTGCCTCCCATGTCTGGCTTTGTGCTTGTGTTGTTGAACATCTTGGCCTTCTCTTGCTCCTTGCAATGTGTGGTGGGGATGGCATTGCTGGCCCCAGAAAAGTTAATGATTTCCATTTCGGTTTAATAATCTGTTTCTACTTCCCTCAGTCTGAACCTGTTTGTATTGATGGCTCAGTTCTGGGATCTCAGGTGACGGACTGGAAGCACTCCCAGGTGAGAAGTGGAAGCTGGTTTGATCTGATGATCCTTTTTGTCTCCTCACGAGCTGCTGTGGCTGCCCAGGTCCTGGGGACAGCACTCAGCCAGCAAGGCAGGCTCTGTCCCACCCCTGCTCCTGCCCCGTGGGCCTTCCCTGGCCAGGATGTTCTGCAGCTTGTTTAGATAAATCAAGGCAGATATAATGAATAATGGGAACATTCACCTAAAACAGGGACGTGACCTTCCTCTCTCCCACCGTGGATCTGTGCAAAACAGCCCGAACCATCTCTGAGCTTTCAGCTCTGTTGGAGTCTTTGTGCCATGGCCACTTTGAGACAGCCACACAGGGTGCCAGGTGCCTTTTAAAACTCAGCAGGATCCCCCCTCTTGTTTTGCTGCAGAACAGGCAGGGCAACATCAGGAGAGCAAAGCAATTCAACTGTTTCACTCTTTTTTTTTCCGGCTTGAGCCCTTACAGAAAGACTTTTCTTTAAAGCTCCCATAGAGTTGGGCTAAAATTTAAACAATTAAAAACCACTTAAAAATAGAATGAAGGAAACTTTGAGATCCACTGAGATCCTTGTGAAAAGCGGGGACCTGTTGCTGTGTGCTGGGAAGTTGTGGTGGGAGCTGTGACCCAGTTTCCCTCTACCAGCTTCAAGCCTCCATCCTGCCGTGGGCACCCAGGGATGGAGAAGTGAAGCCACACAAGCCTTGGGGTGACTTTTCTTCTGTCCTGTGCTGCCAGGGTGACACGGAGTGTAGGGCTGCCGGGGTTAGAGGGATTTGGACAACTGTTAACACAGCGATGCTCCCTGCAATGGAGAGCCTGGGGCTGAGTGGAGATGCAGTGAGTCACCCTTTCCAGCTCTTCAGCTGCACAAAGAGATTAAAGCTGTAGGGAAATGTTTCCTCCAAAACCAGCTGACACATTCGGGCTAGGTTACGGGCAGTCTTTTTTTGTTCTTGTTATTATTTTTAATGGGAAAGTGCCTACAGCTCAGGATTCCAAATGGAAGGGCTGAGTGGGAAACGCTGAGTCTTGGTTTGTGAAGGCAGGTGCCAAAAATAAGATAATCTGGAAAAATCTAGACCTGCAGCACCAGTGACTTGGAAGGAAGAGCGGGAGCATGTGTGGGGGAGAGGAATGTGTCCCATCACGGAGACACTGCCTGATCCAGGACACCACGTGCACGGGGAGGGCACTGCCTGCTCCCCCTCCCTTGGTGTGCTGTAGGAAGCAGCCAGTGCCCCTCGGGGTGTTTTGGGGTGCATTGAGGGCACTGAGGATGCCAGGAGGAGGCTGGGGGATGTGGCTGTGATGGTGCTCGTGCTGCACGTCTCTGCCCCCCAGGAATGCTGTCCCCGAGTTATGTTGTGTTCATCTCTGGTCACGTTGGCATGCACGTGTCCCTTCTTTGTGTGGGCACGGTTTGTGTGGATGCTGTCCCATGTGGATGCTCCAGCTGGGCAGGACACATCCCAGGAAGTGAGGCTGCAGCCAGCAGCCAGCCAGACCCACAAGGATTCGTTTGCCGTGCTGGAAGTCCCTGTGGGCCCATAGGAAAAGCAGTGACCTCCCCAGTGGAGCTTCATTATGCAAAGGGATAGTTTCCCATAGGAAACACCACGGTTCCCACTTCCTTTCCCTGCCACACGTCGTGTCTGAGACCAGGAGAGGGCGAAGCTGGGGATGCTGCATCCAGCTCTGGGGCTCCCAACATCAGAAGGACGTGGAGCTGCTGGAGAGAGTCCAGAGGAGGACACGGAGATGCTCCAAGGGCTGCAGCCCCTCTGCTCTGGAGCCAGGCTGGGAGAGCTGGGGGTGCTCACCTGGAGAAGAGAAGGATCCAGGGAGACCTCAGAGCCCCTTTCAGGGCCTAAAGGGGCTCCAGGAGAGCTGGAGAGGGACTTTGGACAAGGGGCCTGCAGTGACAGGGCAAGGGGAATGGCTTCCCACTGCCACAGGGCAGGGTTAAGTGGGATATTGGGAAGAAATTCTTCCCTGTGAGGGTGGTGAGGCCTTGGCACAGGAGGCCCAGAAAAGCTGGGGCTGCCCCATCCCTGGAAGTGTCCAAGACCATGTTGGCTGAGGCTTGGAGCAACCTGGGATAGTGGAAGGGCAGGGGTGGGACTGGGTCGTTTGTAAGGTCCCTTCCAACCCAAACCAGTCTGTGATTCCATGCTGAGCTGCAGGGTGACCCTGGCCCTGGGCTGAGTGACCTGGCAGGTCTCTTCCAAGGCTGGGTTGGGTCTGTGGGCGAGGCTGTGCATCCGTGACATCTCCTCACCTCCTGAACCTTGCAGGAAGGATCTGGGGTGGATGTGTGTCTGCAGAGGCCAGAGCCTCCTGTTCCAGGCAGGAGGTGACCGACTGCAGGGTCACCTGGCTGTGGCTCATGGGGTCTGTGCTCCAGTTGGAGTGTGAGCCCTGAGCACCCTCAGGAACCTTTGACTCTCCTCTGATGAAAACTGGGGCAGCCCCTGGACAGAGGTGCCTTTGCTGGCTGAGAAACGGGTGAGTGCTCCCACCTGCCATGGGATTTGTGTTCATCCAAGTGGTGCTGAAAGGCAAAGGGAGACACAGCCCTGGCTGAGGGGGGCATGCAGGAACCAGAACCAAGAGTTTCTCTGTTTATCTTGTGGTATTTGCATGTCTGGAGCCCATGGCAGTCGTGCTGGGGAATATGCTCCGCACCCATCCGCTCCTTTGGATCCTCCAGCTTTCTCACATTTAGGTTAATCATCCTACAGGCTGATAAGGCAAATAAAATCCGCTATCTCAACCAAGATAAAACAAAGAGTTTGCTTTGATCTCCTGCAGTAAGGCCTGGCCGCTGGTTTTGTGACTTCTCTGCTGTCTGCTGGGGGAGGGAAGCGATGGCAATGGTGATGAACCTTCTGTAATTAAGGAATCGTTCTCTTTTAAGATATTTCTAGACTGCTGTCCCTGCCTGACATGTTTCTGTTGGCCAGTGGTTGAAGGGACTCCATAGGCTGGGTGCAGTGCCAACTCCATAAACTGTGTCAGAGGAACTGAATTGAGATTATAGAGAGATAACTTTGTTTTGAGAAGATCAAACGTTGTTGTGAGCAAAAAAGATAAGTTGACAGCAAGCCAGTTGTGTTCTTTACTCCTCCAGCAAACAAACAGACACAAAGACACTTCTACATTGTCCAAAATGCTGTGATGAAGCTGAAGTGAATGTGGCTATAAATGGAAAAAGCAGCTGGTCTTGGATTGCAGCCTGTGCTCAGACTTCTTTGGGCCCAATTTTTCTTACATCTGCTTGAGGTTTTAAAGGAGGGATGTGGGGAGAGAGCTGCTTTCCTTTGGGTTGGTTAAATTTGGGTCACTCCTTTCATTGATCTTCTGAGCTGGTCTCTGCACAGAAGTTCCCAGGGTTCCTGTAGGGTCACGTGCATCAATACCTCACCCTCTTGAATTATCTTGGTTTATCTTGGCATGAAGGTAGCACCAGACGTACTGGGAGACAAAGCTGGACCCAAGGGTCTGGTGCAAAACATTTTGCAAACAACAAAACTTTCCAGATGTTTATGTATTTATGAAAAGCAAATAATTTGAACAAACCATCTAAGGTTGCTGTGCCAGCCCAGGAGTGACAGCGTGGGGATTTGGGGTCGCTGGACCACCTGCAGTTTGCTCTGTGTGGAAGCTGTAGGTTGGTTTTTGCACAGCAAAGGCCATTTGTCCAACAGGAACGAAGGACGGCTGAAACGAAGCATCTTTCAGCACCTTGAAGTTCAGAGGCTGATGATGCTCTAGCAAACATGAGCATAACCTTGGATTTATATTTAGCTTTTCAACCCTTGAGAAGGTGTCCAGGGTTTGTCTGAGTCAGGTGGTCTTACTAGGTGTTCTCCTGTATTCTGATTCCCAGAATCAGAGAGGGAGGTGAAAATGGATTTGCAGCAGGACAGAACTGGCTGAGGCATTAATCCCTTGTTATTATGAGTGCTTGACAGCCCCCCAGCCAACCTGGTCCCCTTGGTCTGGTTGTTCTGTTGCTGTGGATGATCATTTACTGAAATGTGTGTGTCAAACTCTCTTTGATGCTTATCCGCAGTACTTTGAGTTTTTATGGTGGCTCTGCCTTCCCCCCTTTCCTCCTCTCTTGCTGCACATGGAGTGGGACAGACATTCCTCCCCAATTTCAAAGTAAAGCTCAGCTTGTGGAGATCTCAGAGTAAGAAGATTAGATGGGAATCCAAAAGGACGTGGTGCCGAGGAGGAGAGGGCAGTGATGAAAGTTAATGATACGTAAGCTCTTGAAAAGAGCTTTCTCAGCCACAGCTGTGTGGTAACTCACAAGTCTTGAATCGTGGGGCATTGCTTTCAACTCCAGCACAAATGTACCTGGGGCGTGTTCCATGTGGGCTGGGTAGCTCTGGAGGGACATCACAGGAACTGCCCTGCCCAGCTGGGGCTGGAGCCCCTGCCTGTGTTTGCTTCCCCCGTGTGTTATGACTCTGGATGGGGAATTTTGTTCGCTCTGCTCAGCATTTGCTCTGATCTGGGAGCCTCTGCTGTTCTCTGCTGATGCACTGAAGAGTTGGTGTGCTCTGGACCCTTCTCTGAAGCTCTGGCACATGGAGATAAGGGATGAGTCCCTGGTTACAGCCTCTGAAGCTACAAATGTGCAGGCTCATGCTCCATCTCAGTGGAAATCAGTTCATGGACCAAGAGCCAGAAAAATGCTGAGAAGATGGCAAAAGTTTGTATGGCAGGAGAGCCTGGTCAGGACCCTGCCTTTGCTGTCCACTTCTTCGTTGTCTTGGAGGAATCCCTCTACCCACTCCAGCTTCTCCTTTTGTAACAAGGAGCCGGTGAACATGGCGAGATGCCTGAGGTTCAGTCCTTGCATTGGGTTTTCTTCTTCCAGGTTCAACTGGTGATTAGGAATTTGCTGGTCCTGCTCCCAGAGGTGCTGTGGGATTGTGCAGGGTGGGAGAAGCCACTGCCCAGGTCACTGGAGTGGCTCTACAAAGGGAGGTCCTGAACTGTCCAGGAGGAAAGGGAATGTATCAAGTGGTTTCTGTATCAAAACCTTCTCCAGTCTACCTTGCTCGCTCCTAAATTTGAAAAACTCATAGTTTGAGGAAGAAAAAAGGATTTGGAAGGCAGACTTTGGATGTGTGGGAGCAGGTGTGGGATGGACTGTGCCTCCTGAATGAGGAGTGTTGGAGGCCGCTGGCACTGAGGGAGGAGCAGGGGTATTTGGATGCTCTTTGCCTCATGTCCTCTTCCCCTGCTTCCATCCTGTGCAGACTGGATGGAGAATGGAGATTACCTTGGAATTGTCCACAGATGTCCTGGGAAAAAGGAGTAGATCTGAGCAGCTTTTCTGATAAAACTTAATTGTTTGGACAAACTCTGGCTGAACTTGCTTCCTCCTGCCTCCCAGCGTGCAGATAAACGGGGTGGAAGTGGGAGGCCGAGTTCACAGGCTGCTGGGGCCATCCCTGGGGTCACCCCACCCCCGAGACCCTCTGTCCACCCCTTTTGGTGGCCTTGGAGGAGACAAGAGGACGCAGTTGAGTGCTGAGGATGATGCCCTGGCTTTGGGTAGTTCAGTGCTCCGAGATGTGATGGGAACGTCGATAAGGCAGCACATCAGGGGCGTGGGTGGTCCTGGGGGGCAGCAGTGACTCCATCATGGTTCAGCTGCAGAGGCTGGACCTTGGCTGTGCGTTGCTCTGCGGGATGCAGGAGGTGAATTTGCTCCAGCCCTGTTCTCTCCAAGCCTGGCAGTGCTGGGTGTAGGGTGGCTGGGCACAGCTGTGCCCCTGAGCGATCCCTGTTTGACCTGGCAATGAGGGCAGTCAGGATTTGGGTGGGATGTGGCCACTGGAGAGGTGTTGCCATGCCCTGCGTGGCTCCTGCCGAGGTCTCCAGGAACTGCTTTGTGGAGTCAGATGAAATCTGAGATCCTGCCATAACACTGATGTTCCTCCCACCATTCCTCAGGGAAACAGTCCTCCTTGCCCTACTTGTGTAGTAAATAAAAGTTTATTTACAGCCCAGGAGTGCACGCCCTGAGGTTGGGAGGTGAAGGGTTCCTGCAGGGCCCTGGAGGAGCTCTGGGGTTTCCTTTCTGCTTTGTGGCTTCGGTTCCTGGACAGAAAAGTCTTGGGAAGGAGCAGCCCTGTGAGTGGGAGCTCAGGGGAAGCAGAGCCCTTTGCGTGGGCCTTGGGGCATGGATTTGTCCCTGTGTGTCACCTGGAGAACGAGAGCTGAGAGGAGATAACGAGTGCTCACGCGTGACACGTGGGCTGGAGCAGCCAGGGACAGCAGCAGGAGGTGAGCTGCCATCCATCTGTCCCCCTCCTTGGCTGAGGGTGGTGTGGGGACGGCGCCGAGGGGGACGTGGGCATGGGGCTGAGCTCTGCTCGCCAGGGTCTGTGGCTTTTCCAGCTCTGCCCTGGCACTGCCCGTAAATCTTCTGCAGAGCTTCAGGGAATAAGCATTTGTCTTCTCCTCCACTTGGAGGAGGGGGAAGGGTCTCTTTGAGGTTGTTTCAGCCCGTGTGTGGGACAGATTATTGATGGGACAGTTGTTTGAAGGGCAAGCAAACCAAAGCCATGATTTGGGCTCCACTGAAAGAGCAAAGTTGGGAAAGCTTCAAATCGTGGCTGCAGAGACAAGGGGGGACGTGGCTGTGGCTTTCTTCTGGGGACCAGTGTTGTGTCCCTTGGGAGAGGCACAGAGAACATTGTTTGGAGTTTCTGCTTTTCCTTCTCATTTTTCAGACATGCAAGATTAATTGCTCTCTTTTATTGTCCGCAGCAATATTTATTTTGCTGCTCTGCAGCGGCGGGGACTGGATAGGTTTCACAAACTGAATTTTCCCTGGACAAACCCCTCCTCTGATTTCACACTTCCAGCTGCCAGGCTCGGTTTTAAAACAGTTTGCACCGGGGCTGAAAATATTTGCAGGGCAGAGCAATGCCTTACAGGAAATGGCTTAAGCTTCCTGCTCCCAAGATGGTGTGAGTGTTAAAACAGAACTGGAGAAATATTAGACATCCTACATCCGGCCTGGCTGGGGAGGGTGACCCTGGGGTGATGGGATGGAAAGCCTGGACACCCCCTCCCCCTGCTGCTTGTGCCTGGCAGCTTCCGGCAGGATGAGGGGCCCTGCTGGTCCCCCCGACCCCCATCCCCCTGACTTTATGGGGGGAAAAACGGGCAAATTGTTTCCTGCTCCTCTGGGCTTCGCTGCGTTTTGATTTTGTGGGAAAAGTGTGGGGAGAACTGGTCGAAGGTGTGGGGCAAAGTGTCAGCAGAGTGAGTTTTCAGCAGAAAATGGGAGTGGGAAAAGCACTGGTTCTGATGAAATGTTTGTAGCAGTTTATCCACCGCCTCCCAGCCTGAAGTGAAAGGTGAAAGTCTGGGATGGCTGGATCTGAACTGGTCCCGTTTGTTTGGGGCTGGAGCGCGGGACCTTCCTCATCCATCGGTGAAAATCACTGCTGAATTATTGGCTTCATCAGAGAAAACGGAATTCTTCCAGCGCGGGTGAATTCCCACTCGGTGCCGGCTGAGCACCATCTACCTGGCCAGGCAGGGAATAGCAGCTGCTGTGTGTCCGGGACAGAAATGGGAATATGTGTGAGCAGGAGCGTGGGGAAGGGCAGGCAGCGATGGGGTCCCGTGGGTAGGGAGGACCTCGCTGGAGCTCTGGGGTGGCTGTCACATCTTCAGATGGAATTCGGCTCCCTGGGGATTACTGCCCTGCTATGGAAAGCTTCTCCAATCCCTGGTTTGCTGGCTGGAGCATGGAGATTTAGGGAATTTTATTCAGAATGTTGTCGGTTGGATAAAAAAATACCTGAGCCGTGTCTGAGAGTCTGCAGGTGCAGGAGGAATGAGGTGGAGGCTGTGGGCAGAGCGAGAGGAGGAGTACGGGTCAGAGCTTGGGCTGGCCTGAGCTCACTCACACTCACTTCCTCCAGCAGTCACTGAGAATCCTAAAATTGCTCATAATAGAGGAAAAATTGCACCCGTGCTGGGAGCCGAGTCCCTTTGGGAGGCGTGCTCCAGCTGCAGGAGCAGCAGCAAAGCGTGTGGGTGCTTTTTGGGGCGGGTGCACCGTGAATGGAGCACATTATGCTGTGCTCCGAGCACCCTCCTCCCGGCTTTCCGCCCTGACCCCTTCCTTTCCTGCGCCGTTCCATGTGGGGTGGTGGGAGCCCCGGCCGCTCTGCGAGAGCACGGATCCGGAGGGGTGAGTCCCACCCTGAGAGGCAACTCTGGGCCTGGGCAGGTCGGTGTCCGATGCCCACCTTTCCCCGTGGCACATAACCCCCTGAACCCTGAGCAGCGCAGCCCTTGGGGCTCGGGATTTGGCGAGGCACACCCTGTTTGCTTTCCCAGGTTTTTCCATGGGGTGCTTTTCCTGGGAAAAGCTTTGGCCGGCGGACCTGGGGGAGGGGAAGACGAGGCTGATTTAAATCCCAGAAGTAGTCACAGCTGGCTGAAAGCTGTGTCTGCAGCCTGCAGTACACCGGGGGTGCCCAGTGCTCTTGGATAACGTGCTGGGGCTGGTGAAGCCGAGGGAGTGGGAGCCAGTCCTGGGGCAGGAGAGATGGGATGGGCTGGAGGGCTGCTGGGGCTGTTTGGGGACAGAAATCTGGTTATTTACCCCGGGGTCATCCCCATTTTCCCTGGAGTCATCCCCGTTGTCCCGTGGCTGCCACACTGTGCAGGGACCAGCAGGGTGGTCACGCACAATGCGGGGATGTGTGCAAAAAGGCTTTGCTGCCCCAAAAGGTGCTTGGATTGAAGCCTGCTTTTACCCTTTTTACCCTGCCCCATCAGCTGCTGAGGCACATACTCACACAGCATCCTTGGGTCCACAGGCCTCCAGATGGGGTGGGGGAACGGGGGGAATTCATCGGGAAAGGGAACATCCTTCCCCAGGAGTGTCCTGGAGCCCCTCAGGCTGTTCAGCAGCCCCAGGGTGTGCTGAGCAGCTGTGGTGGGGCTGTGGGGCTGCAGGAAGGAGCGGTGCCGCTGTGTAATCCCTGCACAGGGGATTTATTTTTCTTCTCCTGGCTGGCTGACCCTCGGTCTGCCCCTGCCAGCCCTTCCCTCCACACTGCGGGTCGGGTGTCCCTGTGTGGGACGTGCCCTCCTTCCCACTGCTCCTGCGGAGGGACACGGAGCCCCAGGGCTGCAGCAGTGGGAGAGGCACAGAAAGGTTTGGGAAGAGGTTTGGAAAGAGCTCTTTGAAAGGCTCTGTCCAGGGCAGAGGGCAGTGCTTGACTTGCTGAACCACAGGTCTGCAGGGAGGCCAAAGTTTGTCTTCAATCTTCCTTAAAGCTTGTCTTAAATCTGAGATGAATGGGTAATCTGGTGCCCAGGGAGTGAGTTTTAGCCAGTCTCTGTGAGACTGGGGTTCTGCCTTGCCCTGATGTGCTCTGCAGGAGCATGGATTGGGATGGGAAGGGCAGGGGTGTAGCAGGGTCTGTGCTGGACCTGCCTGAATCCCTCAAGGGGTGGATCCAGCACCCAGTCTTTGCCTCAAAAGCTGGTTTGCCCTATTGCTCTTCATCTAGAAAATAGATTTCCACCACAGCCTTTGCTTGAATGGTCCTAAACTCTGAATCCAGGGTCTTGGAGCCCTCAATAATGCTTTTTCTTCTGGTTAAAAAATGTGACTGATGGTTGATAGATCCCCAAGTGTGCTCCTGGGATTGTGGAGGAACCTGGGCCCCCAAGAATAGGCTGAAGTCAGCAGCACTCTCTGTTCTCAGCTTCAGGAGGGTGTCAGACATGAGAGCTGTATCCTGCAGAGCTGAAAACCTCAAACCCCGTGTGGGCCCGTGACCTTTAAATGGCAGCGAGAGTCACAGAGCGGAGCCTCTGCCTTTATCTCACATCACGGCTGGGGAGGAGGCTCTGAGCAGAGCTTGGGTGGCAGCAGGGCTGCCCTGGGTTCTCTAAGTTGGTGTTTGGGAGGCAGTGGGGCTGCTCTGGTTTCATGGCTCAGCTTGGGAGTTGCTCTGTGCTGGCCGGGCTGAGATGAGGTTTGGGGAGCTGGTGGGGAGCACAGCCCCCATTGCCCCAGAGCCAGGGACAACCATTGCCGTGGGGCAGCACGTGCTGCTCCCTCCTCAGGTGCCCATGAGATTTGCAGTCTGAAGCATCCTCCTGACACTTCTCTAGTCCTTGTAGGAAATGGGGATGAGGCTGGGAGGATCCTTCGTGTCCTGCACGTTTCTGTCCAGAAGAGTTGCTCTGAACACGTCCTGTGTAAGAGCTGCAGGAAGCATGACCTGCTGTTACCCTGTTAGGTTTCTGGGTGCTGTAAAGGTAGGGATTAGGTGTAACAGAGCTAAACACGTACAAATGAACCCCAAAAACATGCACCAAGTGTGCATGGCAGCTCTGAGGAAAAGTTTCTTTCATTCATACCTGAAGCCAAGCTCTGCTTTCTTAGAAGTGGCTGCCCCCAGCAACTCCTGTGATGGTTCCTGGTGATCCTTTGAGAGTTTATTCAGCAGCAGCTTCTAATTCAGGTCTCTCCACTTCCCCAGCAAATGCAGCTTCCCTGGCTTCTGTCACGTGTGTGTGGACACCTGCCTTGGTCTGAGTGCTGGTCCCAGTCCATGTAATGCTCTGTAGGGTGGATGGTGATGGAGACCTGGTGCTGAGTGCTTCGTTCCTCACTTGGTGTGATTGTGGTGCAGGTCTGCCCCAAAACATCTCTCAAATATTGGTTCATCCATCCATCCATCTATCTATCTATCTATCTATCTATCTATCTATCTTCTGCGATCTCTTGAGGAGCATTACAGCCTAATTGGAGTTAGGTGTCTAAATACCTTTTAGGGTGTATGTCCTGGCTCTCCTGGCACTGCCCCATCACCCTGATGCTGGAGGAACATCAAACCTCAAGATGTGCTCTCTCATGGGGAGTGGGATGATGGGAGCAGCCCGGGTGAGGCAGGAAGAGGCAGGATGTCCCTCTTAGACCTCCCAGGGAACACTAACATGGCTTCTTTCACATTGTGGTGGAGCCCATTGCAGGCAGACACCGTGCTACAGCTCAGCACGACTGGCTCAGGAGCTGACTTGCTGTAGACACCTTCTGTATTCAGTAGGATGAGGTGTTTCTCCAAAGAGCAGGTCAGGACATCGCAGCTCCAGGTCTGCCATCCCACCTTTCCTATTGCTCTCTCCAACAATTAGGCAGCTTGAATCCATCCAGCCCCTCATTTAAACTCCTCCTTGAGCTACAGGATGTCCTGTGAGATTGCTGAGCACTTGAATGAGGGGCTTTCTCAGCTTGGCAGAGGCTGAGCAGACCCCAGAGAGCTCCCGTGCTGGGGGAAGAGTCTGTTGCCAAGTCGTAGGAGGAATTCCCACGTTTCTGTTCCTTCCTGCTGGCTGCCAAATGCTTGTCCTGTCCACAAAAGCTGATGTATTTGGTAGGATTTAACCTTTGCTCATAGAAGTGAATATCAGAGATCTTTTACTTTTGGTTTCTGGGTGTAAATTCACAGCTCAGCACTGGTTTTGTATGCGCAGCACGGACTCGTGGTGGGAAAAAACGGAGGGGGAACAGAGAGAGACTTTGCTTGGGTGAAGTCCTTTGTAGCCACAGCTGGGAGCCTGCAGAGAATTGCCGCTCCCTCCTGCCCTGATGAACCCCCAAACCGGGCTTTAGGTGCCAACCAGACCTCACCATTTCAGCAGAAGCACAAAGGCAGCCTTGTGGGATGCAGAATTTGGAATTTCTCACGCCCAGGGTCGCTGCAGGTCCCGTCTGGACGGATGGACAGGCTCCCACATTTTCCCTGTTGGCAGCAAGCATGTCCGTGGAGTTTCAAGGAGGAGAAATGCTCCTTTTTGTTGCTTCTTTTCATGCCTACAGCAGAAGACACAGCTAGCACTGTTTTACTCTGCCCTGGATCCTCTCTTTGTTCTCTGGTTTGTGTCCTGTGGGGACAGCCCTGGTGCCACTGGTGCTGGTGGTTGCCACCAGTCATGTCACCAGCAGCCTGGCCACCTCAATGTGGGCCTGACCTGGTTTGAGGGAGGTGAGAATGACCCAAACTTCAGCTCCCAAATCTGGGCAAAGAAGAAAAGAGAAAACCAGCAGGTCCAGGCACGGCCTGAACTCATTTTCGGAGGACATCAGCCATGGCCCACAGGTGGGATCAGCAGGAGGGAACCCTGCACAGAGGAGAGAAGTCTCTGAAATCCCATGGTGAGGGTTTGGGGCATGGTAGAACTGTGTGATGCCCTGATCGAGGTCATCCGTCCATCAGGGCAGTGTGTGGCCTCCAAAAAGCTGGAATGAGTCTCCAGTGCTGCTCCAGGATTTGGTTCTAATTAAAAGGACACCCATGTAGGTGACCCCGGGGCACTCCTCCCCACAGGGGTGGGGAGAAGCTGCTGATGGAGTGAGGCTCTTGGCTGGGGGATTTGCTCAGGAGTGGGCTTGCAGTGGGACCCTGGGGAAGCAGCCTGGAGAGGTCCAACCTTACCAGTGTTTGCTGTTCCTGTACCAGCAATTCCTTCCTGGAGCTAAAGTTCTGTGAGGTCAGCAGAAGCAGGAGTAAAACTGAAATGTTTTTTGCTGTGAGCATGTGGAAATCGGACCCACAAAAGGACAGGAATTGGAGTAATTGCCCCCAAAATGACAGGGTGCTGATTATAAGCACAGCCCATGGCATTGCAGCTGGCCTGGGGGTTATGACCAGTGCTGTAACCCCACAGAATTCTCTTTTCTTGCCTATCTGTGTAAATCTCTGCTCTCCCATCACTGCCTGCCCTCAGCACTCCCTGAAAATTGCCCAAAAAATTCCATCTTGGTGCAATTTAGGATACGCTCCAGCCTGCCCCAAGCACATCTGGTATCTGTGCGTCGGGTGATATTAATCACAGCGTGAGCGCGGCCAAGTGTTAAACGGCAGAGCCCTCCCACCTTCCCCCCCCCAAAAACGAAGGTTGTTTCCATGCTCCAGCAATAAAATGAACCCAGCATTCCCGGGCAGGCGGTGATCTGGCAGGAACAACTGCTGTGTGGGATGAAGGGATGAGGAACGCTCCGAAACGGGCCAAGAAACCATGTGCTCCTAGGACTTTTTGAAATCCCTGCGGTGTTTGAAGCTATTTTCTAGTCCTCCTCATTTTCTGAATCCGTGGCTGTTCCTGCTGCGTCTGCAACTGCTCCCTCTGCCCCGGAATTTTGTGCTGAGGCCTCGTTGTTTTGGGTGTAAATGCTGCTCCCTGTTTCCAGGAAGGTAAACACCCCTCCCTCGCCCTGCTTGGCTGTGCAGCTTTCAAAGTGCTTGGCAGAGCAGAGGGGAGATGTTGTTTCTGTTTTGCAGATGGGGGAGAGGAGTTGCAGAGGCTGCTGAGAAATCCATGGGAATCTGCTCGCTTGGAGGGTGCTTGTGGTTTTGCTTCAGGGCACTCAGTGGCTTCCTTTAGTGTTGGGCAAGAAAAGGACTGGCACAAGGGATATTTTTGCTCCCCTTTTTCTGGGCTGACCACACAGCAGACAGTGAGCAAAACCCCACCAGCACCACGCTGGTGGTGTTGCCCCCAAAGGAGAGCCTGGCCCAGATTTGCCCCCAAGTTCCCCTAGTTTGTGGTTGACTAAAAAAAAAAAAAAAAGAAAAAAAAGAAAGAAAATACAGAAAAAGAATCAAAACTGTGTTTTCAGCACAGTTGGTGCCTCAGCCACTGAGGTTGCTGTGCTTTCAAGGGAGGCAGCCCCAGCAGTGGTGCCTGGGAGGAATGGGGGGGTGAGAACTCTTGTGTGGTGCCTTTGATGTTGGAGGCTTTTACCCGCGTTACCCGGGGAGAAACTCGAGTGCTTTTCATGTCTGGTGGTGAGGGAGGCAGAGAGCCAGGAGGGATCTGCTTTGTGAGACCTTTTCGAAGGGAATTGAGCAGAACTTTCCAGAAGTTGGGGTGAGGCTCTCTGGGGCAGCAGCTGAAATAGGTGCTGAAGCATCCTTGGCTCTCGCGGGCGCCGGGCAGTGTGCATTGTCCTCCTCGTCATCCTTGGCTGAGTAAGTCTCTACTTGAGCTCTCCCCAGCCTCGGGGAGCAAAAATCTGTGGCAAGGGCTGTGCTGGGGTCTCCACAGCCGCGCCAGTGGGGATTTGTGGAGCGGGGAAGCTGAGCGTGACCGTGCGATGAGTATGTGGGGGTTTGAAGGGTAAGGAGGGGAAAAATAGAGCAGTGGCTTAGCAGGGGGAAAATACCAGGGATGTGATGCAGGCACTGTCACAGGGCAGTGATTTGTCAGGGCCTGTGCCGAGGGAGGAGGCAGAGCCGGCTCTGCCACCGCTCAGGCTCCCTGTGGGATGAGATGTGCTGGGCTGAGCCTCTGCACCACGGCCCGAGCAGGCAGAGAGTGGGACAGGGGAGTCACAGAGGCTGGTGTCAGGTCCTGGGGGTGAAACGGGAGCAGCCTTGACATGATCCAGGGCGTGGGGGCTCCCCGGGGTGTCAGCTCCAGCAGGATGGGACCCCGATGCAGACGTGCTGTCCTCACCCAGCTCCCTCTGCCCTGTGGTGAAAAGGGACCTGGCTGCTGGCAGTGCCAGGCAAGGGTGGGATGCTGCCTGTGGTGGGCTCCGTGCTGAGTTTGGGAGCCCTGCCCCAGCCAGGCAAGGGTGGGATGCTGCCTGTGGTGGGCTCCGTGCTGAGTTTGGGAGCCCTGCCCCAGCCGGAGGGGCCGGGTGTGGTTTGTCTCTGCGCAGGTGGTGGGAAGGGGCTGCCACAGCCTGGCCAGCCTGGCAGATGTGTGGCTGTGAGGGCTCTGCGGGCTGCATTGGAGATGCTCTCACGTTACTTTTGGCAAACACGTTCCTGTGACATCGCGGGGAGTGTGTCTGGTGACGTAAGGGAGGGCTGGCAGCCCAGGGTAGCCTCACTCCTTGGTTCCTGCTCTGGAAGTTGGCTGTGAGCTGATGTGGAAAAGGAACTTCCTGGTGTTTGATGGCCCCTTGTCCTGATGAACACCGAGGAAAACCTCCTGAGCATCCTTGTGTGCACTGGTGGGTGCAGGACTCCTGTCCCCAGCCTTTTTCCGTGGCTCTCAGTGCCTCTGTGGGAAGTGCTCTCCAAAAACAGCCTCCTGCTCTCCCCTCCTCTTGCTCATGCTGCCCCAGCACTCGCAGCAGCCCCCAAACCTGAGCTGGAGCCCATGCCCAGGGCACACATCCCCTATGCACTGTGGGGTGCCCTGGGATCACCCAGAGCCAGGGTGTGGAGATGCCACATGGATGGGGACACTGTGAGGGTGGCGATGCCACAAGGCTGGGGACACCAAAGGGATGATGACACTCCAGGGATGTGGATGCCGTGGGAATGGGGACAGCATGGTGGGGAGGGCTGTATTGCAGCCCTGGAGCTCTGCAAACTGGCCCATCTCCGAGCCTCACTTTTTTTTGTTTTCCTCTTTCTTTTTCTTCTTTTTTTTTTTTTTTTTTTAATAATTTGAACAGCCCCTCTGCATCCTTGTCTCACAGCTATGTTTGCCCAGTGACAGTGACACGGATGCTTAGGTGACACGGTGGGACCCCCTGGACTTGCCAAGCACAGGGGTTTTCCCTCTTGCTTTAGTCTGGAAGAAGTTGGGGGTGCTGGGCATGGCAGCCCATGCTGTGCCAGTGTGAACCCCCAGGAACTGCTCTTTCCCTCTGTATCCCAATGTCTTCCTGTCAAACAGCCCTTGGAAGCAGCCAGGGCTGCAGGAAAGGCTTCACGCCAGAGGATTTCAGGCTTGGCTTTTTATATCCATCGCAGTGTGACCACACTTCATTTAGGGAAGGAGCATCCGGGATGGATCTGGGCTGACGTATTCAGGGCTGAGACTATCTCAGCTCTGCCAGAGCAGATCGGGGCCAGGGGAGCAGCTGGGATCCGATGGGGCCGGTACTGCTGCCCTGTGCTGTGACTTCCAGCATACACCGAGCTGTTCATGGAGGATTTCTTGGGGATTTCATAGGTGCTGCGTCCGCCCTTCTGTAGATAGCAGGTCATTCCATCTGTCCCAAAACTCCCTCTTTGGAGCCACGGATATCCAGCCATCCATGAGCTGAGCGTGCCCTGCACGGCACACTGGGCCTGCTGCTGCTGCTTTCCAGGCTCAGCTTGTGGGAACACGTGGAGCAGAGGAGTACAGGAACAGCCTCCCATAGCACCAGGCAAGTTTTGGGTTAAAGTTGCTTAATTTTATTGAATTCCTGCTGCTGTGGATGGTGGGTGCGGCGGAGGGAGCAGACTGGTGGTGCAGCTCCGGGGTGGGAGGGGATTTTGTGCTGCTGTTGGACATGTGCTGGCTGAGAGTCCTGGGTTTCCTGGTGCTAATGACTGTTGGGTGGGTGGACTAAATTCCCCTGGGAGGTAAGTGAGCCAGGCAATGGGGCATTTGTGTGTGCAGGCAACACTGGGCTGAGCTTTGGTTTTGAGACGAGGTAAAAATGCAAAAAAGCAAGAATCGCAATTCTGTGGGAACCTCTGAACGCTGCTGCCTTGTCCAGGTGTGGTTCCAGATTGTAGGATACAGCATCCAGGAGGAGTACAGCTGTCCAGGGTGTGTGCCCTGCTTTAAGGGCATCCTGAGTGCAGATAAGGACGTGTCATGATAGAAAAAAAATGTTTGGAACACACACAGAACTGCGATAGAGCTGTGACCTCTCCCGTGCTGTTGTAGTTGCCATCCATGATTTCCCGCGTTGAGACCAAAACCCCTGTGTGGCCATGGGGCTCGTGGGTAGCTCCGTGGTGGTGTTTGAATGTGTTTGACCCCACAGCCCCTCAGCACGTACCCTCTCACCGGGGTGTGCTGGCCATGGCTCGAGGTATGCACATGTGGCAGGGTCTAATGGCTTGGTGGCCAATAACCCGGCAGCAGCGGTTCCTGGACTCCTCTCCGTGGGGAATCCAGACTTCCCTTCCCTGAGCACGGTGGAATTTTTATAGCCTGTGGTTTTAAATGCTGTGATTTCCGTATGGCCCCGACGCCGCACGCAGCCCTGTGGAAGCTGGGCTGGGGCTGGGTGAAACACGGGCTGGAGCTGCTGCTCCTTGGGTAACGTGGCTGAGCTTTGCTCCAGCACAGGGGAAAGGCTGGGCTGGGGAAGGGAAGGCTGGCTCTCCTGGGGTTGAGCCTGCTGGGTGCTGTGATCTTACAGCTGAATTCAACTGGATTTTATTTCATTTATCCCTAAAATTTGTCAGGCTCTGTGGAGTAGAGTACAGTAAAGCTACCTGAGCTGTTAAAAAATAATCACCAAAATGAGAGTAAAAGAGTTAACCTTGCAAATACAGCTCAGTGGCATCCTGGAAGTGTCTGTCCAAAAATCAGGATGGGAGTGGGCATGTGGCATTTCGAGGTAACAGGGTAGAGGGGCCAGGCTGGCAAACCCCACTTGCCACGGGGACGCAGCTGTGACCCGGGCGTGGACGTGGCACTGCGGGATGTGTGCCCAGCTGGGAGGCAAAGGCAGAGATGGTTCATCCACATCCAGTGGGTGTGAGCACTGTCTGCTTCCCAGCAGCACCCTGGCTTTGTTCCCTGGGGTCCCTGTCCTGGTGGGGACGAGGCAGAGTTCTGCGTTAATGCCCTGAAGATCTCTGCAGGCTCCTTATCTCTCCTTATCATCCCCAAAGCAGCAGGCAGTGCTGGCGTGCTCAGAGGTCCCTCCCTGTGCCGTTGGTGATCGCTAGGAAGGGGTGCAGCCGGTGGGAAATCAGCAGTGGTGCTTTCTCCAGCCCCTGATAAATCCCCTGAACACCCCTGCCCAGGTCTGGCTGCTCTAGGGGTGCTTTGGGGCCATTAGATTTTCCTAAAACATCCATGTCCCTGTGGTCCTGCTGCAGGGATGCTGCCTGGGCCCAGCCGCCTCCAGCCATCTCTCCCTTCTCACAAACCTGTGGAAAAGTGATTTCCCTTCCTATTTTCTGGCCCCTTCTCAAACTCAGACTGGGTTAACTCTTGCTGTAGATGCAAAACTTGCTGGAGGGGCCTGGCCAGGCGGGGCTGTAAAAGCCACATTTTCTTTGGGAATCGGATTAAGGCCCCTTTTTCCTCGTGCTGGGCGGATGCGGGTGACATGAAGTCTCTCTTTGTCCTGGATGGTATTTCTGGCCCAGCTGCAGTGGGTTAACCCTTTGTCATCCCACACAGTCCTGGTGATGAATGGCCCTTTGCTAAGCAACAGGGACCTTTTCCTGGGGTGGAAGCGGGGGCACTGTGGGCTCTGTCCTCGCCCTGCACAGCTGGGGGATGAAGTGCAAAGCCTTGGTGCCTGGGTAGGAGACGTGTCTGTGGGACAGGGACCTGCCCTAACACTGCTTGCCACTGCCTTTCTTTGCTGTTTTTAGTCTCTCTTTGTTCCCCGAGATAGATGGCTGGGAGTTTGTGCCCCAGCCCTGCACTGGGACCAGAGGCATCTCCGTGCTGGGGCAGCCCCAGGCTGCCTGGATGGCACAGAGGGACATGGGTGGGACAAGGAGGGGGCAAAAGTGACAGTGAGAGCAGAGGCCAGGCCAGCTGGCGGAGCACGAGAGCTGCCTGCGTGCTCCTCGGAGGGCAGTGACCGTGTCAGTGGTGCTCCCCGGGCACCAGTGCCCAGCCTAGCGCTGGCACTGAGCTGGGGCAGGAGCATCCCTTTTCCAGGAGAGCTGGAGGGCTGGATGACCAGCCAGGAGCAGGGCAATGGCAGGCAGAGATCCTAGAGGGATCCCAGGAGCCCTCGGCTCTGGTGCCCGGCATCCAAGGAGGTGTCTTAGTTTGGTACTCTGTGCTGGGCTCGGTGGCCGAGCAGAAATGGAGGTGATTTCATGGCCATGCCCTGGAGGCTGTGGACGTCTCACACCCAGGGCTCGGGTCCGTTTTACTTTGTTTCCCCTCTGTGCCGCATTGTTGCATCACCTTGGATTCATCCCCTGCTGCTCTGAGCCTTGGCTTGGCTTGTTTGTTTATGCAAAAGCCAAATGGTAGCAGGGAACGTCCCTTTCTGGAGGCCTGGAAAAGCTGCCAGGGGCACACAGTGCTGGCTCCGTGCAGCGCTGATCCTGTGCTGTTATCAGGGAGCCTCCTGATAAGAGCAGAGCAGGGATTTCCCCAGAGGGGGTCCTGGACCGTGTCAAAGTGGCATCAGGAGCTCCCCAGGCCTCCCAGCAGTGGGGGGAGTGCAGCCCACAGGCCGGAACTCTCCCCGTGTCCCTCTCCCTGCTGAGTTTTAGGACGTGATCACCCCCAAGGCTGATGGAGGGGTGCCACCACCTCCCAGATCTGACCCAGCAGCAGATGGGGACCGAGCGGGACTCGCTCGCGGCGTCGGGAACTGCAGGGCAGCAACGCATTTCCCTCCCACCCGAGCTCCTCCTCCCCCCATCCTCCCGACCTTTTCCCATCAAAATACAAAGCACTATTATTCGGAGCAAGGCACCTCCATCCGAGGAGACAGCTGGCGCTGCAGCAGCTTGCTGGGGATGGGTTGTTATTAATTAAGCTGCAGGAGACAGCCCGGCAGCTTGAATGGAGTTTTCCTTCTTTTCAGGGTTAGGATGCCCTAAATTCTTTCTTTACCTCCAAACGGCAGTTATAGGTTTAAAAGGGGCCACAGACAAAGGGTGGAGAAGGGGCCCATTATGTGCAGCTTGCAGGGACATGTATCCCTGCACGTGGCCTGCAGGGACCATTAGGACACCCCAGCACCTTCTTTGCAGCTTGGTTTGTACCAGGGGGTTGCTATGACCCCCAGGGATGTCCCTGTGCCACTGCCAGGCCATCTCCCCATCTACAGAGGAGATGCCACTTTGGGGTGAAACAGTTTAAACTACTTGAGCAAGTCTGGGGTGACTCGGGCGGTCGAATTTTTCACTCCCTGCTGTTGTCCCTTGCAAAGGTGATTTGTTTTCACCAAACTCATCCTCTGCCCCTGCTGCTGGGTCTGCTTTGACCGTGCAGAGGAGCAGAGCTGGTGGAGGAGGATGCTGGGGCTCTGTGTATGCTCCATCTGCTCCCCTCTCTCCACAGGGCAGGATGTGGGGGTTTGGTGGAGTGGGGCTCTGGGATGCTGGTGGGGTGAGATACAGAGAGTTTTGCTTTACCTCTTTTGGGGATAATTTGTCCTTTGTGATGGTCTGTGGGGGTGTCTGGGGAGCAGATCATGCCCTTGAGGAGGAGGGGTGAGGATTGCTCCTAAGCAGCCGAAGGAGCCAAGTGTGTTTCCTTGGGCATGGCTGGGCTGTGCCCTCTGCAGAGCTGGCCCAGGGATCTGAGCAGCGGCGTTTTGGTGCCAGGGCAGACCTGTCCCTGCTGAGCAAAACCTGTGCTCAGAGCTGAGGCCACAGCAGCGCCTGGGAGATGCTGAGAGTGCTTTGTGTCTGTCCAAGCCAGCACATCAGTGCCCCAACCAGTGTTCCCTGCAAGGGAAAGGGAATTTGGGAGGAATGGGGTTTTTTCTCACTTTTTCCAAATATTTGTGGCTGCAGAGTGCCTTCCTAGCAAAGCCCGTTCCCTGCTGGAAAATGGGGGATTGCTCAAGCACGGTGAGGACCCTCCTGCCTCACAGGAGCAGGAGCTGCAGATCCTCTGCGGGAGGAATGTGCCAGAGGAAGGGAGGCTGCTGCAGGGACGCTGCTGGGATGTGACACCGGGAGCCGAGGCACGGCCTCCCCAGGGAGCGGGTGACTCACGCCAAGGACACGGTGCCAGCTGCGCGTGACAGCGTGTGAAATAATTCCTTCCTTCCTTCCTGGACAGTGGGAGCGGTCTGGAGATGTCCAGCTGGAGGAGACTCCGGGTTTTGGTGTGGTGGAAGCTGGGAGGGTCCTGGGTGTGATGTGGGTTCAGCAGAACAGCCACGGTGCAGTGATGCTGGAGGGTCTGGATCCTGCTCCTGGCCGGGGCATGGAGGGGCAGCTGGTGGTTGGTCCCTGATCTCTGGAGGGTCCTGGATGCTCCTGGCAGTGCCTGCACCCCATGTTACTGCTGCTCCACCTCCCTCCTTCTCTAGGGAGATTGAAGCCACCAAAGAGCTCCTTTAGTGAAGGAACTGGTGGGATACCTGCACTCTAACATGGGCTGCTCAGAGGAGCTGTTCAATGCCAGAAACCAGATAGCTTAAAAGACAAAAACCAGCATCATCTATCGACTTGGGAATTCAGTACAGCTGGAGGAGAGGAAATGTCATTGATCTATGGGTCCTAGAGATGTTCTGGGGAGTTACCCTGCACATGCTGCAGGGACTGTGGTGGCTGCCTGCCAGAGCCCTCCCTGGGTGGTAACACTTGCAGACCTGCACTCAGGCTCTTAGAAAAGCTTTGGTCATTTTTAGATGTTCCTGGCATTGGGGGATCCTTTCTGTTCCTTCTAGAGGTGATGGTGTCTCTTGCAATGCTAAAAAAAATTAAATTTTGGTCTTGTGATCTTCAAGCTCCTGTCCTTTTCTCAGTCATTCTGCTTTCCACTGAGTTTGCTGGTGCTCCACCAAGGTCTCTGCATTTCATTCTGCTATTGATCCGAGATTATAAATATAGCTTCCAGAATTTCCATGTGTCTGTCAAAGTCACTGGGGACTAGCAGGTAGTCAGCATTGCAGCAATATTGAAAGAATAAAAATTATTTCCTAAGCCCTAACGGTGCACTTCTAACTGGGGATTGCTGAGGTGCAGTAAAATTGGAAATGTCCCTTCAGCATTCCTGCGAGAGAACATCCTGCTCGTGCTGCCTGTGCCCGAGGGATTTGATGTTTCCTTAAGAGCTGGGCAGCTTGGGATGAAGTGAATTTGTTGGCAGGTCTGCCCACAGGCTGGATGGTGCTGGTGAAGCTGCCTTCACTTGCAGATCTTGGTTACTCCTCAAAGCTGGGGATTTATGGTTGGAGCTGGCCAAGGGCAGAGCATTGCCCGGCGCAGGGGAGAGCTGCAGTGCTGCTGGGGGACAGCTGGGCAGCTCTCTGCTGCAAGGGACTGTGGTTGGGATTGTCCCCAAAACTCAGGGACTGTTCAAACCCTCACTGCTGTATCCCTGAGCGTCAGTGCTGGACCACCTTCTCCAGTGAGCCCTACCAGCCCTGCACGATGTGGCTGTGACATGGGGAGCTGCTTTCACTGCGAGGATGTCCCATAAAGCAGTACAGATGGATTGTGTCAGCCAGGCAGGAATCTTCCTTAACGTTTCAGATTAGTTGCGAGACTAAAAGCTAGATCTGCAGTTAGTCCAAATCCCCTGGTACAAGTTACAACAGCAATGGGCCTCTTTAGAATTGCTCCTAACTCTGATTATTAGTTTTTTCTAAGAGAAGAACAATGAGTTTGTGATTTTAAAACCCTTAATTAGGGGATTTGGATCCAGTTCTTGGCTCTGCTGTAAGATTTCTGTGTGACCCTGGGCGAGTCACTTAATCCCTCTCCAGTTCATCTGCACTGTAGGGGTAAAGCTGCTTCCTTCCTCTGCCTGTCGGTCCTGCCTGTGCTCAGAGCCAGAAACGAGCAGTGGGAGAAGCACAGGGCCCTGTTCTCCTTGCAGGAATGGAGATGCTCCTGTAAGAACAAATCCCAGAGGTGGCTGTTTGTCACTCTGCGAGTGCCTCCTCTGTGCAAACACCCCAAAGTCACCGACAGCCATCCTGGGGACCAGCAGTGCAACCAAAGGGCTGCTGCACTTTTGCTGTGAGGCTGAGGATGACACTTTGTTGTCCCTCTGAGCTGCTCACTCACCACCTGTTGCTCCTGGGAAGGATACGAGTTGAAACAAAATATTTACTATTAATTAATCTGGGAAACAACTTGTACACAGTGTTGAGTTCCTGTGTGCTCCAATTTCTTCCTCCTGAGGGTGGTGAGGCCCTGGCACAGGGTCGTCAGAGAAGCTGTGGCTGCCACATCCCTGGAAATGTCCAAGGCCAGGTTGGACCTGGTCTAGGGGAAGGTGTCCCTGCCCATGATTGGAATTAGATGGTCTTTAAGGTCCCTTCCAACCAAACCAGTCTGTGCTTCTGTGAAATGTCTTTGCAGAGCTTCAGTGACCATGGGGAGAACTTTTCTATGGTTATTTTTGTTTCCTCACAGGCGAGACTAAAGTATGCCCATGATTTCAATCTGAAAAAATTAACTCCAAGGAGCAAGGAGTTGGTTCACGTGGCTGAGCACGCCGTGCTCACCCCTGTTTGCTGATCTTGGTTTGGGCACATGAAGCCTGTGCTGATGTTTAACTCCTGCACAGCCCCAGATGTGGCCAACTTAATGGCAGGGGCAGGAAGAGCACGTCGCATCTGCAAAGCCCACATGCACTTGAGATCCTCCCTTTACTCTTTGTGCAAGCACAGCACCTAAGTGAGCTGGGCACAGCCTTTTCCTGCCTTTCTCCAGCTAAAACAAGGATGGAGTGACTTGCAAACAGACCCAGCTGCTACTCGGGCAAGGCTGGTTTGGCATCTAGCATTGGATTTTCCTGGAGATTAGAGAGATTAAAACACTAATGCCCATTGATAGGGGTTAAAGCTTTAATAAGTCATAAAAAGTGGTGTAATCTGGCAGAAAGCTGCGCGCAGCTGCAGCATAAGCAGATTGAGGCTGGGTTTCCTGCCTGGGTGCTGGGTGAAGGTTTCTCAGAAATTGGTATTTGTGGTACTTGCTGAAGTGGGGGGGATGTGGGTCTTGCCCCCCCCCGAGCACCCACCGTTTGCAGAGCAGCCTATGCCAGCCTTGCTGGGCATGACGGAAGGGCTGCTGCCAGCCCAGCGGGGTGGGGAGGGGTGCTGCCAGCCTGAGGTGTGGTGGCTGTGCTGGCTGGAGGGAGATCTGCACACTGCTGGTGGTCCGGAAGTGGAGAGGGAAGGTGACAGCCACGCTAGAGCCACAGGTAGGAGACAGGGCAGGGGGGCTGTGGTGTCACGGGCACAGGTGGCAGGGCTGGCATCAAGTGCAGGAGTTTGGCAGAGGTTGGTGATGCTGGTAACAGCTCAAAAAGGAAGTACAAGTACTAGCCTTGGGCTTGCAGGCTGTGCAGGGGCTGTTCGTGGGAAATGGAGTCCTCTGGGTGTTGAAGACTGCAGATGTGCACATCTGTCTTAACCCTTTCATCACCTGCAGGCTTTTCTCTGGGAGTGCAAATCTGGGAATTGCAGGGGAAAAGTCCTGAGGTCATAGGGTGGGTCAAAGTAACGTGTCAGACCCAGGAGCCCAAAAGAGGGAGGTTGACTTCATCTTGGCTGTGACAGGAGAGAGTCCCACCACCACTGCTGGACATCACAGAGGGGGCTTCACCCCACACCAGGGTGTGTGTTGGAGGGACATGGCAGCTTCCCTCCTGTGGCTGGGAGAGAGGTGGTGGGGATGCTCTGGGATCAAGGTATAAGGCAGGAAGGACGTGTGGAGACAGCTAATATCTTCATTCAGCTTCACTGACATCATTTTAGAGAGCAGCCATGCCCGTGGGGCTAGGTTGACATCTTGTCCTGGCAGATGTGAGATGCAGCCCAGAGATCTTCAACCAGCTGCAGAGCAAAGTGAGCCCACGCTCCCAGCGCTCACACCCACGCGCGGCTGCTCTGGGGCTCTGCTGCTGGAGAATTTCGGGATGCTAGAGAGCAAAAGGCTTCCCTGGGCTCAGGGACGGGGATGTGGATGAGACCATGGCCATTGTCCCTGGAGCGCTGGGTGAACAGGGGCTGCCCCGTTTGTCCCAGCCTTTCTCTTTCCCGTGGAAGTTTCTTGCGCGGACCCGGCCTGGGCCGTGCCCCCAAACTCTTCTTCCTCTCACCCTTTGCGGGCCCCCCTNTGGTGGGGGGAAGCGCTTTTTTTGGGGTGAATTATCCTGGGGAAGGGCCTGAGAGCGCGGGGGGTGGGTCCCGCGGTTCCCACGGAGGGCAGCGCGGCGCGGTGTGGGGGTTCCCCGCCGGGGCAGGGGGTCCCCGGGCCAGGGGCAGCGGGTGCTGGGGGGGCTCGGCCCCCGGCTCCCTTGTGCCGCCGCT
>VXAD01003666.1:398454-439608 GCA_013399195.1 Dicrurus megarhynchus | reverse complement strand
ACCGCCTGGCCGCGCTGCCGGCGTTGTCCGGGATCAATAGAGATCGATAGAGATCAATAGATCAACCCCTGCCCTGCCTGGGGGCACCCCCTTGTCCCCTGCCCTGTCCCCGTGGGTACCCCCTTGTCCCCTGCCCTGCCCGCCCTGCTCCGGCTGCTGCCCCCGCTAAAGGGCTCGCGGGGCGTCTGGGGCTTTAGTAAAGAAAGAAAACAACAAAAAAAAACCCTAAACAAAGAAATTCAATTAAAATCCACACCACCCTACCCTTCAAAGAACAAAACCAAGCGAAAAAAAAAATTTAAAAGGGGAGAAAAAGATAGAAAAAAAAAAAAAAAGAAAAGGAAAGCTGAACTGCAACCCCCGGGATGTGAATCCCTCTGGTTCGCTCCTTTCTTTGCCGTAGCTGCATTCCGTGCCTCGTGGGACGCGGGCATCAGCCCCGGAGTGCGGCTCGGCAGCCCTGGGCACACTCAGCCGTGCCCGGTGCCCGTTCCTGGGGCTTGGCCGGACTCATTCCTTCTGCAGTGTTGTCTGGACAAGCTGAGTTTGGGGAGCGCTGCCTGGCTCTTTGTTTTCACAGCACAGAGCTCTGCAGAGCAGTGGTGACAGGAGTGAAGGGTGCTTTCTCTTGGCTGCGGAGGGTCCCCATGTCCCCCCTGTGCTGAGTACCATTGTCCAGGGCGGGTGGACAGGGGTGGGAGCAGATCCCATCCTCAGAGCCCCCATGGAATCAGTTTTGTGGGTGTCCTTGGACCCTCCTGGGCACAAGCACCCTGAGCCTGTCTGCGGGGAGCAAGGGCTGTGCTGGCCGCTGGTGTGGGCTACATGGGGCCAGCTGATGGAGCAGCTTCTGCTGGGATCTGTGTGCGGGAAGGTTCCTCTCAACGGGGCGTTCCCAGTGAGGCAGGGCTGCTCTGGGGTCAGCCTTGCTCCTGCTCCGGGGGAAGCTGCTTACAGAGGGAGATCAGTGCGGCCGCATGGCCAGAGACCTCTGCATGCCCAAGCCAAGACTTGGGGTTGTTCGTGATCATCTCCTCCTTTTTAAACTTGGAGAACAGCCTAACAACTCTTTGCAGGTCTTTGTAAGTGGTTTAGAGCTGCTGTCTCACGTGGTTGGAGAAATGAGAGTGTCGGACTGTGGGTTGTGCTGCCAGAGCTACACGTGTCCGACCGGGGCAGGGTGGTGGTCAGCCTGGTGGTCAGCCTCATGCCACATCTGGGCAGCACAGGAGCTGGCAGTGGAGCGACAGGGAGCAGTTTGAGGTTGTGGAGCTGGCACCACGTTTTGACCCCTGGGATGGACTCCTGCATCCCAGTCCAGACACGCTGGTGACCAGAGCCTGTGGCAGCCGGGGGGTTTAAGGTGGGAAGGGAAGCAGTGATGGGGAGCACCGAAGCATCCATCTCTTGTAAATAAAAGAGCCGGGAAGGTTGGGCTGCAGAGGGCAGGGGCTGCTGGGCTTCCGGAGCAGGAGGGGAAGCACACAGCGAGTGAGGACGGAAGCGCACGTGGCTGGTGGGGACAGCTCGACCTGCACGTGATGCGTGCCCATGACTTGTGGCTCAGGGCTGTGGCCCCGACTGGTCGCCTATGGAAGCGCTCACACTACAGCAGAAATCACTGCCTCCTTTTCTTAAACTCTGAAAATGGGTTTATTTCCCACCTGAGTAAAAGGCTTCAAGCCTGGAGCATCTTGCGTGCTCAGGAGGCACCTAGCCACCTCTCCAACAGCTCTTGGGTGGATTTGGTCTAATGAAGAGGAGTTAAGCATACTCTGCTATTTCTGGGTCGTGTTTGTTGGCTCCCAGGTGGAAATGCAAGCTGAGAAGGAAACATAACTGGTTGGTAGGTGGGCCTGGGCTGGCGGCCAGCCTGATGTCCAGGGATGCAAGGGACAGACTCCAGCTCAGGCCTGGCAGTGCCAGCCAGGTGCTGGTGATTGGAGCTGAATAATAGGAACAACCCTTGGTTACAATTTGGTGCTGCAGGGTCTGTGGCACTGGCTCTGCGCCAGGCTGAGCCACCCCAGCTTGGGTCTGAGCTGTGCCTCACATTGCCTGGCACCCACACACCCAGCAGGGACCTGCCACATTCAGCACCAGGGGATCCCGTGGGGGCAGTGACTGGGCAGCTGAAAAAACCAGCAGTGCCTGGGCCATGCCGGGATTGCATCCAGTCCTGGCTTTGCTGACTCCCTCCCTCCTGGCTCCTGCTGTCCCCTCAGAAGGGACAGGCTCTGCCACCTCCTCCGCAGGTTGGATCCGTGTCCATGGCCTGTGGTCACTGGCTCAATGTGCAGAGGGGAGAGGCCCTGGAGGCCGCGTGTGCCGCAGTCCTGACAGCCAGCTGTGCTTAACCAGGAGTGGGAGATGCACTCTTTGGAGCTAAAAATGTCTCTGTGACACCCTACAGGCACGATTCTCCAAGAGAGCTGCTCCCAAAAATCGAAAGATTAGGTGGTTCACACTTCTCCCTTGAAAACATCTGTGGATACTCAGCTGCCCAGGCTGTGCTTTCACACCACTGTGCACTGCTCTGAACCTGCTCTCTGTGTTTGCATGAACCCATCCCACAAATCTGGGTGCCCATGGTATTTCCAGTGTTGGTTGTGTGGAGGGAAGGGGAGTTATCCACAGTGTCCTGGTCTTCTGGGTGCTTGTAGCTCTGCAGAACTGGTTGCAACATCATTGAAAGGTGACCAGTGCTTGGTGTTCCTGGCATCCAAGGGGTGTTTCTTGGATTTACTCCCCAAATGTTGCCATTTTGCCCTTGACTGTGCGTGCATCCGTAGAGTGTGCGATGGTTTGGATCTGTTGACAGGCGGCCGTGGCAGAGGTGCAGCCTCCTGGCCTCTCTCCGGTTGCTCTGTGCAGCCACTGAGCACCAGGTCTGTGACCAGCCCTGCTCCAGGACCAGCTCTGCTCTCCCAGATAACCAGCAGAGCATGGAGCTGCTGGGCCTAGCCAGGACCTGGAGTGGGTGAGACATTCCCAGTTCAGCCCCTGCGAGGGCTCTTTAATCTTTGTGTGTCTGCAGTGAAGCCCCAGTCTCCTGCAGATCCCTATCCCAGATCCTCAGGGAGGATTTCCAGCCCCTGGGTTCGGGGTTTTGAGGCAGCCCAGGGCTGTCCTTGCACGCCCTGCTCCATGCAGCGTCCTGGGCTGTGGCAGCCTCGTGGCACCAGCGCAGCCAAGCCCGTCCCACGGCACACGGCGTCCAGCTGGCTGGAGGAGCAGGAGGGTCCCCGGGGGGCTCCCAGGGGCTTCCCTCCCCGCAGGGTGCCTTTCATCTGCTGCTTCGCAGATGTTGGCTTTGGCTCATGTCTGACATGCATCAATTACAGAGCAACAGCCCCGAGTCTTTGGCAAAATCAACTTTGGAGCAGCTGTCCTGAGTCAGCCGTGCCTGAGCCGGAGCTCTGGCTCTGTCCCCGCTTGGTGCAGCGCTGCCCTGACCATCTCCACATCTCCTGTGCCCACATGGACAGGGTTTCCCTGGCAGAGGAGGTCTAAATATGGCACAAGCACTTGTTCCCATGTGCTTGATGTTTATCCAGGAATGCTTGAGTGGGAGAGAGCTGCAGGCTCTGAGCTCTCTGTCCCATCAGTGAAGTGATGTCCCCTTGTGTGAGGGACAACAGTTGGGTTAAGGTGACAATGGTGAATCATGTGGTGTCTGGTCCTGCTCTTGCCAGGGGCTCTGTGGCAATCAGGGATTTCAGATAGCATTTGGTATTTATTAACCCATCCCTCCTTGCAGGGCTCCAGAAGGGTCAGCTTGGTGACACTGGCTCTGACAGCACCACAGGTTTGACACCGTCCCCTCAAGAGAGCACAGCAGGTCGGACAAATGCAGGATGTGCCCGTGATGCATCCCAGGCGTCCACTGCTCTGCTCCAATTGCTTTCTAGGTTCTTTCTGTTTTAGACAGGTGACTCCTGGGAGTGCTCCCTGCCACCCAGCACAGCGTCCCTGTGTGCCACCGAGTGCTCCTGTGGTTTGGCTGCACCCTCCTCCTGCTGGCACAAACCCCTTGGAGCCGAGTGTGACACTGGAGTTTTTGCTAAGTAAAGACCAGTTCAGTGCTGGGAAGCTGAAACAAAAATTGCATGTTTGAGTTGTGGCATTTGCCTGGGGAGTTTGCTGGTGCTGCTGGGGCATCAGGGGCTTTGCATCCCTGCTGTGCTGCAGACACTCCTAGCTGGAATATACTGCTTTTTATTGTATTTTTCCTCAGTCAGGACCCAGGTTCTTTAAATCACCAGTTCCCCACAGAGCAGCTGAAGCACATGGGCTGCCCTGCCGGGGGTGCTGCTCTTCCTGTGGCTTTGGTCTGGCTGGAGCCTGGGGAACCCTGAGCCCTCCTTCTCCCCCTGAGGGCCACAGAGTGTCAGCTCCCCAAGCTGGGGGCAGTTTGCCTGCACGTCCCCCTGCCTGGGAACAAGTCAGCCCCTCTGCACTCTGCCAACTGCTCCTTGAGGTGCTGGAGATGCTCCTGGCCTTTATCAACTGGAGGGTGGCTTTCTGCTCTATTTAATTTCTTTATTTCTCTGCACCTTACCTGCCCCAGTGTCCCAGTTTGCCTTCCCATCCTTGGGGCTGTCCCATGCACACAAGTGGTGTCTGGAGGAGTAAAACCCATTGCATAACCCGGCGTTGCTGCTGGTGGCAGCATATTTTCCACATGATTTAGTTGTCGTTTTGTTGGGGGTTTTTTTTAGTGTTATGCAGGGATTTTTTTTCTACTTTTGGCCTTGCCACTTTGGAACGGGGCGAATTTGGGATTTGTGGTGAGGCCTCGGGCAGGCCAAGCTGGTTGATTTTGCAAGGGGCAGCGTGGCAGTTGCAGTTCCAGCTGTGCGGTGTTCCTGGGAGCAGTGGGATGCTCCCAGTGGCACTGCAGTTCCAGCTGTGCGGTGTTCCTGGGAGCAGTGGGATGCTCCCAGTGGCACTGCAGTTCCAGCTGTGCAGTGTTCCCAGGAGCAGTGGGATGCTCCCAGTGGCACTGCAGTTCCAGTTGTGCAGTGTTCCTGGATGCTCCCATGAGTGTCAGGGGCAGCGTGTTTGCTCTCCAGCAGCTCTGTGAGCAACGTTCAGCTACACAGCCTGGGATTGAGGGTTGGAAAAAACTGTTCAAAGTGACCCAACAGTCTTTGGGATTTGTTCTAGGTTTGTTTTTTCTTTCTTTTTTTAATTTTTTTTTTCTGCTTGGCCTATATTAAGCACGTGGAAGTGTGCTGTGCTTGCAGGAAGAGAGTGGTTCCACCTCACAGACCCCAGCAGGGTCTGGTCTGACACGGCCAGAGGAGAAGGGTGATGGGCTTGTGTTTGGAGGAGCCCCTTTGGCCCAGCCACACTCCTACAGAGAGAGGGAGGGAGAGAAAAGCAGGCAGCACATCATCAAAGGCCGGGAATAACTGGGGTGAGATGAGCTGAGAGCCGTGTTGCTGTCTGGAGGGGTGAGGACTTTGCAAATAACGATGTTTTTCTTAATAATAATAAACGATTAAAAAATAATAAATAAGCATTGCAAAACACTGAGCAACAACAAAACACTCGCTTTAGGCTGGTGGCTGCAGGCACTGAGCAGCAGCAGCCTGGGGTGGGGAGGGCTCTTAGAACTGTGTTTTCCTAAAACCTCGCTCTCTGTGCATGCTGCATGTGGCTGGTGCCTCCAGGAGCTCCAAGAGGACTGGGCTGACCTTGCGAACGCTCTGCCCTCGGGGTATTTGCTGTATCCTGTGGGTGATTTGGAGCAGCTGGGGCTGGCAGGGGTCGAGGCTGCATCACCCCGGGGCACATGGGGCACTTTGTCCTTCCCGATGCTCCTGCCTGGTGCCTGGGGGAGTAGATAATTCCCTGCTTTTTCCTACGGAGCTGTTGGCTGAGGCAGTCGATTCACATTTGCTTCTTCTGAAGAACTTTGTTAGGCTGGGGCGTCTTGCAGGGGAGACAGGCACCCTGTCTGTGAGGGAGGCTGAAGGGTTTGGGTTTCTGAGCAGATATCGACAGAAGGAGAGCGAGATCACAGAAGCTCCGTGGCTGCGTGGGCGCAGTCTGGCACAACCCGTCTTGATGCAAATGTGTTGGGTTTTCCACAAGCCGGGGCCGGCAGCCTCTGATCTGCGTCAGCTGGAGCTCGAGGAGGGCACGTGGCAGAGGATGCCAAGGACTCCCTGCGTCTGCAAAGCCATCCAGCTCCCCCCCAGAGCGTGGCTGAGTTGTTCACACCAGCAGTCTGCACAGTGCTGTAATTCCAGTGGGATGTGTAGGTCTGCCAGCCCCGCAGCAGTGCCCGGGCACAGGGCTGTGGGGCTAAAAGCCTTTGTCACTCCCAGACGTGGGCCAAGGACTTTGTGAGTGCTGGGTCCAGATCAGCTGCTGTGGGACCTGGTGCTCTCACACCCCCACAGCAGCATCCCTTTTGCTGTGGCAGGTTTGGTGGAGTGGGCAGGGATCAAGGCGAACGCAGCAAATGGGGAAAGAAAACCCCAAATTTAATATAATTATTGTAGAGGAAGATTCCACACCCCTCCTCCCTCCCAGCTTGCTGGTACCCTGAGCCTCTACTCATGCTTTACTCCTGCTTTGAACGAAGCAGGCAGCTCCTGTGATTCCCTGCCAGGAGCAGCACCTCTGACCACGCTGTGTTTGCCCCCGCAGGTCCAGAGGCCGTTCCCAGCCACGCTCCCGGCATGACGGACGCTCCGCGGGATGCCGGCCCCAAGCAGGCGGCGCCGGCGCGGCCGGACAAGCCGGCTGCGGACTTCGGCTACGTGGGCATCGACGCCATCCTGGAGCAGCTGAGGAGGAAAGCCATGAAACAGGGCTTCGAGTTCAACATCATGGTCGTGGGTGAGTGGTTCTCTCATGCCAGCTGCCCGCAGCGTGCTCGGCTGGGTGTTGTCATTGTCCTGCTGCGATGTTTGTCCTCTCTGGGGTCTCCTCCGGGTCAGCACTGGGGGCTCTGCCTTGGCAGTCAGCAAACCCTGCTCCCAAGGAGCTGGCCTGAGTTCAGCTGGAGTTAAAGCTGTTGGTGTGATGTGGTCCGTGGTCCTCCTCATCCTCCTGCATCTTGGCGTGCATTATCCATGGGCACATCCCAGAGGGAAGCACCTCAAGGGGTTTCCTGGCAGTCCTGCTCTGGTTTGAGCAGTCAGAGGCCACATGAAGGGCTCAAGGGGCTGCACTGCTGCTGCTGTTCCAGAGCCCTCATCCTTGCTGGTGCTTCCAGCAATCTGGGTGAAATTCCTGTTTGTGAGGTTTTTTTGTGTTCAGGCAGCCCTACTACAAGTACCAGGGAAGAAATGCCAAAAGCAGTGATTTACTGGTGGGAATAAAGACCAGCAGGAGGGGTTTGCAGACCTCAGTCATTTGGCTTGGGTGGCTCCTTTGGGGACCTGCAGGGTGGCACAGCAGGGACGAGAGTGTCCCAGGGTGTGTCCACATGCAAGGAGGGAGGGCTGGAGGGTTGTGTGCCCGAATCGTGCTGCCCACAAGCTCCTGTTTGTTAGCCCTCCTGGGCTAACGACCACTGGCTGCATCACTGCAGCTTCAGCTGTGGGGATCTGTGCTCCTGCAGCCCCCGGGCCCCCAAAGCCAGGGATGGCACAGCCACTGACCTGCAGAATGCTGGGTGTATTGGAGAGCTGGGCAGACACTGTGGGACACCGGCCAAGGGGGAAAAGGGAAAAGAAATGAGGCTTTTCTGCTCTTTTCCAGATGTTGATGTCTGACCTGGTCCCATGGAGCCCCTTGTGTGAGCTGGGCTGTGCTCCTTGGGGCTGGGCTGGTCAGGCAGCAGCTCTCCCTGCCTGAATGCCCCGGGGAAGCTGCAGGGGATGAGGAGAGTAAATCCCAGGCAATGACCAGTGGCATGGTCATGGGATCTCACCATCCCTTATCCTCCTGGGAGGAGCTGTGTAAGGCTACAGGTGATGCCTGTGGGATGTCCCACAGGGTATCCTGGGTTGTAGAAGGGCCCGATCCAGAGTTTGCTACTTCTGTTAAAGACACCAGTGTGCTGTACCTTTCCAGCAAGCTCTGTGGATGCTCTGCCCTTCCAGTTTTGATGATTTCATTCCCTCTATGGGGAAGGTTCCCCGGGCTGGGTGATCACAGCAAAGCTGGGCAGTGCAGAACCAGTTCTTGGGAGGTGTTTTAACAACTCCAGCTCTTTGCTGCTAACAGAGGAACCGCTGCACTGGTCCTGGGAGCCTGCAAGCGAGATTGCCTGTGCTGAGCTCCCCTTTCCCTGCCAGAGGAGGCTCCCATCCCTCCAGGAGCAGGCTGTGCTGCCTCAGCACCTCGGCTGTGTGCTGTGCAGGCGGGGAGGGATGTTGAGGAAGGGCTGTGCCTTGGCAGCGCTGTGTGTGGTATGAAGGCCCGTGCTGCGGCGCGCCTGGAGAACATTGTTCTCCCCTTGGCAGGCGCTGGGCTGGCTGTTTGCAGGCTGGGAATTCGGGGCAGCATAAACAAGTTGAACGCTGGCCCTCCCAGAAGATGCGGGAGGAGCGGCACCTCGGGGAAGGGGCAGCAGCCAGCCCTCAGCTTGCTGTGCTTCCCTAGGGATGGGTTTAGCTCCGTTATTCCCCTCCAGCCCAAGCTGCGAGTCCTTGAGTTGAAATTGTTCCAATCTCTGTCTTACAGGCAGGAGATGAGGGCAGGGAGGTGACTTGTCCTGTAGGGGAGGTGGGAGCTGACTGCTTGGGGACACTCTGTGGGACAAGGGCCATGCTGGTGGCAATCCATGATCACTGTCTGCAATATGTCTTGGCAGAACGGGGCCAGTGAGGTCCCCATGGTGTGTGCAGGATCTCTGCAGTGTTTGCAGGGGACACAGAACATGTGCTCCCTGGGTTTTGAGGAGTTAATTCCGTTTTCTTTGCTCTGGAAAAGTTGTTCTCCAAGCTCATGGGACAGCTGTTCCTGGAGAGTCGAGAGCTGCTGGTGTCCTTTCCACACAGATCAGCATCAGCTCTGGGATATGAAGCACGAAAATGCTTCTCTAAAAGCTGTTTTTCTGAAGTTGTGGAATCTCATGTGCTTCCTGGGGTGTTGTTTGTGGGATTCAGAGACACTCCTGGCGTGGACCTGTGTGTGTGCAGCCAGCTGGGCCGAGTGCAGCAGCAAATCTGTCAGGGAAGCAGCAGCAGATGCAGCAGGGCTGAGGTTTGTAGGATTGTTGCTGCTGTTAGTCCTGTCCAGATAAAGGCTTGCCAAGCTCCTCCAAAGCCTTCCCTGTGGAACTGGACAGAGGAGGCTGCAGGAGAGTGAAGGCACAGCTGGGATGCTTCTTCCTGGGGTTCCCTGGTCCCCGTGCCCTGCTGAGCATCACCACAGCCCTTCAAACATCCCCAGCACTGTCTGCCTGTCCTCGGGGTTGCTGGGATTTTGTCTGGATGAAGGGAACCAGCTGCTTTGGAGCCAGGGAGGGGCTTTGCTACCTGCAGCATCCTCCTGGCTGGGCTGGACTCGAGCTCCTTGGCTCGGGGGAGCTGCAGGGGAGCAGCTGCTCCTCATCCCTCTGGCAGGTCTGGTGCAGGCTGAGTCTGTCAGCAGCCCCATCCCCTGGCCCCTGACAGCACAGCCCGGAAACGAGGGAGTGCTGACTTCGGGTTATCCTGCTCTCTTCCAGGTCAGAGCGGCTTGGGGAAATCCACGTTAATCAACACCCTCTTCAAATCCAAGATCAGCCGGAAATCTGTACAGCCAACTTCTGAGGAGCGGATCCCCAAGACCATTGAAATCAAATCCATCACTCACGGTGAGGCTCTGCAGGTCCCACCTGCTGCTTTGCCTTTAGGTCCTGCTCTGCCTTGTGTCTCTGGGGACTCACAGGGGTTGTGGACCTCCATAAACCTCCACTCCCATCTCTCTGAACGGGCTTTTACCATCCAGAGATGCTTGCAGGGCTCAGAAAACATCTATTTTTTTATTTATTCATCAGCATTGAGTTAATTGTGTTGGAAGGGGCCAGTGAGGTGGCTGTGGGGGTGGCATTTCATGGTGGATATGGAGCTGGATCCCTTTGGAGGGTGGATTTGTGCCTGTAAGGAGCTGTGAATGTGCATTTCTCCCCTGGGAGCAAGCTCCAGCCCTGCAGCTGATTTTGGGAGGGTGGGCTTGGCCAGAGCACCCATCAGCACTCGCCTCACACACCAGCTTTCCTCTCTTTCAGAGATTGAGGAGAAGGGGGTTCGCATGAAGCTGACAGTCATCGACACCCCGGGCTTTGGGGACCACATCAACAATGAGAACTGGTGAGCTGCCACTCTGCCCTGGGTGCAGGGGGAAGGCAGGAGAGCCCCAGCCCACCCTGACCCCATGCCCAGAGCTGCAGCCTGGCGCTGTGCCCCGCTGCTCTGTGGGCAGCAGGAAGGATGTTGTTGTGGTGGCAGCGCAGTGCCATGCTCCCTGGGAGAGCCACAAACATCCTGCTGTTCCAGGCATGAGACAACCTTTGTTTGTGGCCGGGAGCAGCTGTGTGCCAGCAGGGCCAGTCCCCAGACCCCGCTCGTGTGGCTCTGGAGGCTGAGCTCCGCCCAGGATCCCTGGCACAGTGTCTGGCTCTGCGGGATGGCCCCCTGGCCCATGGCAGGTACCTTGTCCCCACCACCAGCTGGGCTTGTGGGCTTTGATTCTGCTCGTGCTCCTGTGCCATGACACCGTGCAAGGGGCCGGGGCATGGTCCCAGCCCTGTCCTGCTCCACAGCCAGATCCAGAAGGAGAGAAGGGAGCACATTTAGCCACTTGCTTGTCTAAACCAGCCAGTCAATCCCCTCCTGCAGCAGTGCATGGAGTTGCTAAGCAGTGAACACGTGAGGTTTGTGATTTAGGAGACGCTGAGCATCCCTGGCTCTGCAGGCTCTGCTTCACGCAGCCAGCCCAGGTGGGAGGGTCAGGGTGGTCCAGATCCCTCACACGACCCCAGCACCCTGTGTTCCTGTCTCCCCACAGCTGGCAGCCCATCATGAAGTTCATCAATGACCAGTACGAGAAGTACCTGCAGGAGGAGATCAACATTAACCGGAAGAAGCGGATCCCCGACACGCGGGTGCACTGCTGTATTTATTTCATCCCAGCCACGGGCCACTCGTACGTACCCCGCTGTCCCTGCCACCCCTCGGCCTTCCCCCGCCTGTGTCCCGTCAGGACAGTCCTCCCTGGGATCCTCCCGTGGTTTTTGGGACTTGAGGAAGCTGTCCTTTAGGGCTGTATCATCTGGAGCCCTTGCAATAACACAGCAGAGCAGCTGTACCCCAGAGAAATGCAGTGTTTCCTCTTCTGAGGGGCCTGAAATCCTCTCTGAGCTCCAGGGAGCTGCTGGCTTTGCTGTGGTCACCTGGCTTGCTTGGCCAAGGATGGACCGGGTCTCAAATCAGATGGAGAGGCTACTTTTGCAAGGAGAACATTAATTTTTTCTTTTTCTTTGCCCCTGACATTGTAAGGGGAGAAGCCAGTTTTCCTTGTGCTTCCAAGGCAGCGAACACCCTCACCTTGTAAGGGTATTTTGTAGGTTGTTTGACTAGTCTGCAAGTGGGATGCTGTTTATTCAGCCCAGAGTTCTCCTGGCTCTGGCACTTCTCAAGTGACAACATCAAAAGGTCCAGATCTTGCTCTATTTTTTTTCCTTTTCTGTTTCTTTCTTTTTCCCCCTCCTAGGCACACAGCCCACCCTGAAAATCTGAGGTGCTTAAAATGTCTTGAAAAATGTGACTTAAAGTATCACAACATAAAACGAGGCCCAAGTTTCCTTTTGATTTGTGTCAATTCCTTCCACTTCTGGCTCTGTCTGCACTGGGGATGTTTTTGGGTCTGTTTTCAAAAATAAACTTAAGCCTCCAGCACTGTATTCATGTCAGCCTTTTCCACTTCCCCATGTGGAGATTTATTCCAATAGAAAAGGCTTTGTTTTGCTTCTGTCAGTGGGTAGACCAAAAATGCATCCTTCACTGGAATAAAATGACTGCATGGGCCAGTTATGCCCTTCTTGTGTAACTGATCAGGAGCAGAGGGCCTGACGAAACATTTATGGTCTAATACAATATAGCACAGAGGGTTTCAAAGGGAGATGACATTTTTAGGCCGGTCTAACGTGTTGGTCCCACTAATCTCAGCCCAGATCTTCAGCCCCTGCCTCGGCAGGTCTGACTTGCAGCATTAGCTCTGCTCCAGCTTCTCCTCACATCTCTGGCCGTTTAACTCTTAAAAAGCACATCTGATGCTCGGCGGCTGCAGGGGGCTGGGAGCGTTGGGTGCCTGGCAGTGCAGGCAGGGATGTGGAGCCCCGCTGCCGCGTCCCCCGGCGGAGCCTCTCCAGCCGCGCTCTGGTTTCTCTCACCCGCCGGCCAACAGCAATTGTGTGGATTTTCAGCTGCTTTTTTTCCTTCTCTCCAGCAGACATGTGTTTCCAATATCCGAGCGAGCCCGGCAGTTGGGGGCCGTTGTTGCTGAGCCCCGTGCTGATCCTCTTTCCCCGCAGCCTGATAGCCCGGCTGGGGCCGTCCCCGCTGTCGCCGGCTCGCCCGTCCCCTCCTGCCACCTGAGGGGCAAACCCCACCGGGAGGGGGAAGTTGATGGGAAATTTTGCTTCTCTGAGAGCTCCACCGTGCTCCACTCACCATCCTGGATGCTTGGTGCTGCCCTCCTGGGATGTGCTTGCACAGGGTGTTTGCGTTGCCTGGGGAGCCGCTGCCTTCACGGTGCGGCAGCCAGAGCAGCAGAGGTGGCTCGTGTCTGTCTGTCCTTCCCTGGTGGTGTGGGTGGCTGTGACACAGGGCTCCCTGGCACATGGCTGTGGCAGCCAGCTGGGTTAAGCCTGACAGGGCACTGGGTGAGAGCTTGCTTTTTTTCTAAATAAAAAGGAGTGAGGGTTAAAAAAAACAAAAAGTAAAGTTGGTGCAGAGATTCAGAGGCCGGAGCAGAGGATTGCTTGGCTCTGTTTCAGTCTGACCCTCCCATCCAGGCAGCTCCAGGGTTAATCAGCAGAGAAGTTTCTGCTGCACAAGGGAGTTCACAAGGGAGTTCAGGACAGGCTTTGCAGCCCATCCAGTTCACACACAGACTGTGACACTCCTGTAACCGTGCCTGTGAAGGCTGAGGGTGGTGCTGGCAGGGGCTTTCAGCTGCAGCTGCTCAAGCCTGGCTCTGCCACCCAATAAATATCCCTGCTCTGACCCCTGCACAGCTCTGTTCAGCTCAGAAATGGCTCTGGAGCTCTGCCTGGCCTCATCAGCACCTCTCCTGCCTCTACCAGGGCTGGTGGCCAAGGAACTGCTACCCACTCCCCCTTTCCCCTCTGGCTGCCCCTCTCAGGTGCCCAGCAGCTCCCTGGAGCAGGTGATGGGGCTGGGCAGCTGCTGGGTCCTCACCGGTGTTTGCTTAACACACAGCTCAGATTCCTGCTGTTAGTTTGATCTGGGGCACAACCAAAAGGAAATAACTCTGCAGCTCACTGTGGATTTTGATTCCTGTAACAGCATTTCAGGGGAACCAGCAGGAATGAGCCTTTGCTTAGGTCCTGTCTGTGCACAGTGGCAGAAATAACATGTGTCCTGGCCACCATAACATGTGTCCTGGCCACCATAATGTGTGCCCAGCCCTGGCAAGGTGTGCCCAGCTGCACAGCCTCCCCCAGGCCCACAGCAGGAAGGGATGAGGGAACAACCAGCACTGGCTGAAGTGGCTGGAGCCCATCCTGCATCTCCTGCTCCAGCCCATCCACTCCCCTTCAAGCTCCTCCACCCTTCCCAGCAAAGTCCAGAGCACGTGTGTGTCTAGTTAAAAGTTAATGATATCAGGGACCATTTGGGGAAGGGGAAGAAAATAGATCAGTTCTTTTCTTGAGCCTTCCCTTCTCTTCTGTGGTGTGCTTGGAGCAAATAGCACTTGTCATCACCTTAATCCAAGTATTTTCCTCTGGTGTCTTTACATGAATGTGATGTGCAGCTACAGGCAGGCGTTGTTCTTAGTGAAAAGCTGAACTTTCTTTCACGTAATTAAGGTTTGGGAGGGGCTACCTAGAAGGAGTTGGTAGAATATCTAGAAGCTTGCAGAATACCTTAAAAACACACGGTTTGCTCTGCTGGGGAGTCCCTTGGTGTTCTCAGGATGGTGCAGGGAGGTGACCTCCATGGATGAGGCACCTGCAGGAGCCCATGGGAGCAGAAAGTTATGTTAGAGGTGCCTGGGTGGGTGCAGATGGACACGATCACTGTGCCTGGGTGGGTGCAGATGGACACAGCAGGGGTGTGGGCAGGCTCTGGCTCTGCCTCCTCCTCTCTGGCTCACTGTGGCATCCTCGGCATCCTCCGGACATGTGAGGGATCTGAGGGATCGGAACTGAGCTTTTGACGTGTAGATTGAGCTGAAACTCAAACGTCTGCCTGGTTGTGGATTCATCTGCATTCGCTCCATACACATCCTGGTCTTTAAAGGAAAAGCTGATGAAAGGGGCAGGAACACAGGCTCAGTGGGGAAGAAGCTTTTAGAGGAGAAAAATTGTTTGGAAAATAGCAAAGAGAGAGGAGGGGAAAGAATTCTGCTGGGAAAGGAGCATAACTGCATTACTTCCTTGGAGGTCTGGGAAATACATTATGCAGAGCTCCAGACAATGTTTGCCAGCAGCAAGTCAGCTTAGATGTGTCCATGGGGGGTTCCTTGTGCTTTTTTCTATTCTTCTTTCCCTTTAATAGCCAAAATCTTTCTTTCCTGGGGCCTGGGGTGATCTGTGACCCTGTGTTTGTGTTAGGACCTCGTTAGTCCGTGCGCTAATGACGTGCTTGGGGCTGTGTGTGCTGTTGGTGTGTGGGGACAAGATCCACCTGGCACGGTCCAGCTCCATCCCTGGGAAAGGAGTGGGTTTGACCAGGGGAGGGTTCAGCTGGGTCAGCTCTGGGGCAGCCTCGAGCTGCTGTTTTCAGGTCAGCTGGAGCTGAGTGGGTCTCTCTGGGGGTGAGTGTCCCTGCCCTGGCACTGGGGCCAGGCAGAGGTGTCCCCGTGGGATGGGGACGCTGCCTGGTGGCTGCTGAGGAGCAGGATCAGTCTCTTCCCCTCTGCACTCCTGTGGCTGGGTCTGAAGGGGTCTCTGAGCCCTTTGTAGGGCCCGGGGAGACCATAGTGGGGTTTGGCTTGAGAGTGTTGACAGTGGGTGCTCTCCTGGCCCTTCAGTGAGGGCTCATTTCAAACAGGCTCCTGCCCCAAAGGTGTCCCTGGACCTTGTGACCTCCAGGTTTCCTTTCCAAGGCAACATCTACTCAACTGTGCTGCATGTCCCCATCACCTCCAGAGCCACCAAGGGGGAACTGCAGCAATTGGAGGTGCCCCAAGGAGGGTTTTCTCCTGGTTTGGGACCCCCAGCAGTTAATACACCTTCAGGGAGGACTGAGGAGCAGGGGAGGATCATGGCCAGGTGCCTTCATTGCTGTCTGCAGGGCTGGGATGTGGAGCAGTGTGGCACTGGAGCCGTGTCCATGCTGTCAGCTCGGGAGGGATTTCCCGAGGCGCCGATCACTGGGTTATGCAACCTCCGCAGCTTTCCTCTGCTGAGACTTTTGTTGTAGAGATTTCCTGACATTCTCGCCCTCTGGAACAAGCAGCATCTCTTCTGTGCTCTGAGAGTCCCTGGAGAATCTCCAGAGCTTTTTTTTAATCCCAGCTGATGAATGTGAGAGGCAGTCCCAGCTTGTGCGTAACCACGGGCTGGTGCTCAGCACAGTGGGGAGCGTGAGCAGGAATGGTCACCTGTGGCCATTTCCATGCTGTGCTGTCCCAGGGTGCCTGGTGACAGCTTGGATAGAGCTGGAGCAGGTTCTGATTTGGCCCTGCAGCCAGCATCACCCTGCTCTCATCCCAGCTCCACCAAGGACACGAGCAGCCCTGGGCCAGTTCCCGCGGTCCTGTGTGGCCCTGCAGAGATAAAAGCCCTCTACCACTTCAGGGGCCTTTGTGAGGGTTCACAGGCGATAGCAGGAGCTTTGAAAGGGAAATGTTTAAAGTGTTTTCAAACCCTCTCTGCGCTGTTGTGCTTTTAAGAAAATGCCTTTTCTTGTCCTATCTGAAAGGAAGTGATTCCCTCTCTGTCTGCTCTTTGAATGCCCCTCTCTGCCGGGGGATTGCAGCAGCCTCAGAGTGCAAACCCCCCTTTTTCCTGCTGTTTTCCAGGCTGCGGCCGCTGGACATCGAGTTCATGAAGCGCCTGAGCAAAGTGGTCAACATCGTCCCGGTGATCGCCAAAGCCGACACGTTAACGCTGGAGGAGAGGGACTACTTCAAACAACGGGTACGGGGCTGCTGCCTCTTCCCCGGGCTTCCATCCCTGGTACCCCATCCCCTGGTGCCCCCGTCCCCCTCGTGGCTCCCCCTGTGCAGGCAGAGCCTGGCCGGGAGCCCAGCGCATTCCTCCGGCTGCAGCTCGGAGCGATCCCGCGTGGCCGCGGGGTAGGCCTGCTCTCCAAGCACTTCCTCATGTTTCTCTTGGATCTCTGTCAGCACAGGATAAGTTTGGAGCTCTACGTCTCCGGGCCTGCTTCTCCTGCCTCCTTTGTTATTGTTGTTGTTATTTTCGGGCTGGTTTCTGTTATTTTGGGAATGATGGTGCTGCACGTAGGGGCTGGGAAATGCTCCCTCCGCAGCAATCGTATGCTGATACAGGAACCAGGCAAAAACGTGTGGGTTTGCTGTGCCCAGCTGGGCAAGATTTAAGAGGGAAGCAAGGTATGAAATTCCCGTGGTTGGGAGCTGAGGAGGGGCTGTCTGGATCCACAGCAAGGCATGGGCTGTGCTCTGAGAGGGGGAGATGGCCCATTTGGGGGTTTGGTAAGGGTCTGTAAATCCGTTTGTGTGGGTGATGGATGTGGCTGCAGGCGTGGTGGCCTCAGCATTCCCTGCAGAAGTAAAAACCACCAAGCTCCTTGATCCATGAGTCTGAACCAGAGGAAGTGAAGGGAAAGGGGGTTTTGCCAAAAGGGCGGTTTTAGGGGCCATTTCTTCGGTTATGGAGAGGATGACACCTTAGCCAGGGGTGGTTCCACGCCTCCTTGCAGGAGAGGGTGAGCCACTCCTTCCCACACCAGTGTCTTCCCAGTTCTTGATGAGCAGCATCAGGCACTGAAATACCCAGTCTGGTTTTGGGGGCTGAATCCAAACTCTGAGAGCAATTTCCTTGGCTAGAGGCTGGCTGGGAATGGAGCTGAGGGCTGATCCAGGCTGGGCTCGCTCGGCTTGTCAGGCTGTTTGCCCAGAGCTCTGTGAGGAGCTGGTGAGGGGACACAGAGGGGCGAGTCCACGGTGCCACATCTGCTCTCTGTGGTGGCTTCTGCAGACTGCTGGCCCCATTCAGAGGTTACCAGTGCACAAACCCCTGTGTCTGCGGGTGACTAGCTGCCTCTGGCACTACAAAGTCGGTCTGGGACCTCAAATGTCACCTGGGCACCCTCGGCTGCTGATACCGTGGAAGACCATGGGGACCGTGCCTGGCTCTGCTGCTCTGCTCTGGCTCAGCACAGGATGAGCTCACCCCATCTCTGATTGCTTCCTGATTATAACCAGACCCCCCAAATCCTTTCAGATGGAGGAAGAACACGTAGCCACGTGGTGTGTTTGCTCTCTCTCCTCATGCTCCCAGCTCCAGATTTGCTGGTGCAGATGAGAGGGCAGGTGGTACAAATCAGGCCACGTGGGCACAGGCTGGGACCTTTTCCACTCATTCCAGTGTGCCTGGCTGTGTGCTTCCAAAAGCAGAGCCCTGTCTGCATCTGGGGGTGTAGCTGGTTCAGAGAGGTGACAGGTTTTGGGTTTGGATGGGGTGGGCAGGGGGTGTGAAGCACCAGCCCGGCTGCTGGTGGAATGTGCTCCCTGGAGTTGGCTTTGTGGGGTTGTTCCCCTAAACCTGGTGTGTGGGTTTGGTGGGGGGTGGGAGGCTGGCTGGGGGCATTCCCTGGGCTGGATCCACTCCTTTGCCAACCTGCACTGTAGGATGACGTGGGGTTATTGCTGTAGGAAGTGGAGGGAGCGGGTGCCAGGCTGGGTTGGGGTTTGCAGCCTTGTCCTGATCCTCCAAGCTCCCCGTGAGCTGAGCCTCCACCCAGGAATCAGATTTCAGCATCTCTTGGCCTTGCACAGAGGCAAAGTCCTTACAGTCTGCCCTTCCAATCTGTGTCCTTGTCCCCTCAGATCAAGTTCCCTTTCCAGGAAGTCTAAACAAACACCAGAGAGCAGCTTTTTACCTTTGTGTTCCAAGCCTGGCAGCTGTGTTCCCCTTTGCTTGGGCAGCTTGGGTTGCCCTGTTGTCTGTTCCAACCCCTAAACAACATCCAGCTCATGTAACTTCATCTCACTCTCTGCCTGAGCTGTTCTCGCAGAGGTTCCAGGGCAAGCACTTGGTGGGTGTGTGGCAGGTGAGCACAGGTCTCTGTCCCCAGGTGGGCAGTGTTTAGGATGGAGAGGGAGATGCTGCTGCTAGACATTGCTCAGAGACCCTTCAGGGAGCAGCTGCCGTGGTGGGAGTGCAGCTGCTGTGCCTGCCTGTCCTTCACCTGTCCCTCTGCTCTCCCCTCCTAGATAATGGCTGATCTCCTGGCCAACGGGATCGATGTGTACCCCCAGAAGGAGTTTGATGAGGACTCTGAAGATCGGCTGGTGAACGAGAAATTCCGGGTCAGTGCAGGGGCTGTGCAGGACGGGCCCTGCAGCTCTAGGGGATGGTGATGTCCTGGGGGGGTCCCTTCCAAAAGGCCTCTGTTTTCTCCCCAAAACTGCTGTGCCCTGTCCATGGGGTCTGCCCAGCACCAGGGATCCTGCCAGAGCTCAGAGCAGGGGTGGAAGGAGGGTGAGAAAGGCTCATGGGGGAGGTCTCCTGGCCATACTCCTTCCCCATCTCCATCCCTGCCAGCAAGCAGGGGGTCCATGGCCCCTTTCCCTGCCCCAGGCACAGGGAACAGAGGTGCCTGCCCATCCCTGGCTAGGGCAGCAGCCTTCCCAGCACTGGGATGGAATTTTACCTGTAGGGTGCCTGCAGCTGGCAATTCCATGCTACGGGAATTTTGGCACAGTAAAGTGGATTGGACAAATTCAAGGAAGAAAAAAATCTTTTAGGGACTCTGAAGTTCAAAGACACCAACCTGGATCAGGAAATGAGTTGGCCACAGGTTGCCAGATGCTGGGGGCAATTCCCAGGGAAGCTTTGGGATAGCTTTGCTTCAGCTGTACCTGGTGCCTGCCAGTGAGGGACTGGACTAGGCTGGGTTTGGGCTGGTTTTAGGCTGGGCACACGTGTGAGAGATGCTGATACCCAGCCCTGTGCTGCCTGTGAACCCTGGCAGGCAGCACTGCTCAGGAACATCGGGGGCAGACCAGCTCATCCCATTAATCCCTCCTGGAAACAGCTCAGTGCAGGACTTTGCTCACCGGTTTGGTTTCCTGGCCAGTTCTCAGGAAGAAAACATAACCTGGTTTTTCTCTTTCCACAGGAAATGATCCCATTTGCAGTGGTGGGCAGTGACCAGGAGTACCAGGTGAACGGAAGAAGAATCCTTGGGAGGAAGACCAAGTGGGGCACCATTGAAGGTACCTTGTCCTTGCTTCCCCACCCGAGCCCAGCTCCATGCCCTGCCAGAAGGCAGTGAGGTCCAGAACCAGCAGTAAAAGTTGAGGCGTATGTGGTGCTTCCCTGCCCCTCCAAAAAAAGATCATTTTCCTGGTGTTTGAGGACTGGAAACACCTTGACCAGTCATCCCTGGGCTTTTGTGTGCCTTTGGGGGGGCTGCTGAGTGGTGGAGGGGTTATTTCTTGGGGGTCTCATGGCCTGGCTTGTGCTTCTTGCACAGTTGAATGCCTGATGGCAGGGCTTGAGGGCACACCAGTGACATCCCTGTGTCTCAAGCCCCTGTTAGAACCTTCCCCTGGCATCTGTGCCCTCCACCATGCCTTTGCTCGGTGCCCTTGTGGGATCTCTTCCCTCTTCCATTTCCCATCGGAGTCTCCCTTTTTTTCTCCCCCATTTTACAATCGTGGTTTAAAGGCTAGATGAAAGCTGCTGGCTCCAGCACATCTACACATTTCCCTGTTCATGGTTTCTGGCAGCCAGCTGGCTCATCTCCAGTGCCACCCCTCTCATCTTCCTCCCCTTCACTTCACAGGTTCCTCTCATTTATGAGTCTTTTTAATAGGAATCCTGTGTTGAGGGATGGTTTAACAAAGCTGCCAGGAAAATCGGTGTATTTTGAAGCTCTGCTGCCCTCTCGTGCCGTTTCCCTGAACATTCTGAGTTCGTTGGGATTCATTAAACCCTCACCTTCTGCTTGTGGCAGCTGCCTTCAGCACAGGGAGAACCCCAGGACACAGCCATGGCCATGGGCAGCCTCTGCACAGCAGTGTTGCTTTTGTTTTGCCATTCCTGCATGGTGTTTAGTGGTTGGACTCGATGATCTTAGAGGTCTTCTCCAACATAAAGGATTCTGCTATTCTATGTACAGGATTGTTTGAGTAAAAAAAAAAATTAAAAGAAGGAGTTCATCCTTTAAATTGAGTAAATTTAGGGGTGAAATAGCAGCTGTCAGGCTGAGTGTGGTGGAGCAGCACCCCTATTGCAAGCACTCCTGCTTCAGTAGCCTGTGGCAGCAGGAGCTCCTGTCCTTGCAGAGCCCTGGCAGCCCTCACCAGCGTGCCTGGGGTGCTGCAGGATGCTCGTGGCCGAGCTACAGATGAAACTCTTCAGTGGAGACGCGCCTGGTGCTCACTGCAAAGCTCACTGTGCCCCTCCCCTGCCTTGTTTGGGGCTCTGAGGGTGCTCTGGGTGCTGCTGGGAGCTGCCTTTTGTTGGTGGCACACACCAGGAAGGGGCTGTGGATGCTCAGTCAGACCTCACCAGGGCTGAGCTGGGGCAGGGAGCTGCTGCCATCTTTACAGCAGCAGAGAGGACTGCTGAGTCCTGCACGTGTACCCCGGGGGGGGGAGTGCCCATCTGAGCCCTCCACAGGCTGGGGAAGCCCCCAGGCCCCGCTTGCCCCGGGTGGTGGCCGTGGGTGCACGCTGACGGGTGTCTCTCTCTTGCCAGTGGAGAACACAACACACTGTGAGTTCGCCTACCTGCGGGACCTCCTCATCAGGTCAGTGCCCTGTCCCCAGAGCCTCTGGTCACCAGGTGGCATCCAGGGAAAGGGGACAGCCCTTAAAGCAGCTGCTGCTTTGCTCTGCTGCTGCTCCATCCCTCCACCCTTTCACCCGTCCATCCCTGCCTTCCCTCCCAGCCCTCTGCTGCTCTGAGGGGTGGCCCCACTCAGTGGGATGAGGCTTCAGGGGGCTTTTCTTGTGCTGAGGTAGAGGAGGAGAGGAGCAGTGGAGGGGTCAGGACACGCTCCAGGACTGCTGGCAGTGTGGCTCCAGCTGGCCTGCAAGCAGCTTTTGGCCTTAGTGGTCCCTCACCAGTGCCAGGTTCTCACCCCCAGTTCAGAGACATCACCCTCCACTGGGGTGTCGCTGGGGGTCTGGGCGATGGCTGGTCCCTCTTGACTGTGGGGCAGTGGGAGGCTGAGCCCCCCAGGCTTGCTAGAGAGGGGGCACTGGGCTCCTCCCCAGTTTGGCTGCAAGGTGAGCTCTGCACATGTGGTCTGTTGCTGGCAGATTGTTGTGTGGGGCTACAGAACCTCACCCCAGGGCTGGCAGGGTCGGGGTCTCCCTGGGTGGGTGTTCTGCAGCCACAGCTCCTGTGTCCCCAAGCACCAGTGAAGGTTCCTGCTCCTGCTGCCCAATAATGCTGCTCATTATTGCCTTTACTTCCCTCCCGTGCCCTAAAGACCCCATTAACCAGTAGGGCAGGAGGGGACATTGAGGCTGGGGCATGGTTGGGGTGCAGAGGGTTGGGGTGCAGAGGCTGGGCCAGCCGAGCCGTGCCCAGCAAGGTGTGATTGCTCCATCTCCCTTTCCTGCAGGACACACATGCAGAACATCAAGGATATTACCAGCAACATCCACTTCGAAGCCTACAGGGTGAAGAGGCTGAATGAGGGCCAGAGCTCTCTGTCCAACGGCGTGGCCGACAAGGAGCTGGTGGCCAATGAAATGTAACCGCCCCGCGCCGCAGCCAGGACCTCGCTCGCTCACGCTCGCTGTTTCTCCCCTCTTCCCCCTTTATTTTTATATAAATCCTCTGCCACTGTCCCTCTTGCCCTGCTCCCCAACCCCCTGCCATGTTAACTGACCAAATAACCAGACGTGGAGCGGGGTGGCCGCTCTCCCCCCTCTTTGTGCCATGAGTTTTGTCCACAGCGGCCCCCAGAGCGGCGTCCCTGGGCCGGGGACTGTCCCTCTGTGGAGGTCGGGCTCTCGCTTGCGCCCAGCTCTGACCCCACAGCGAACCCCGGGGAGCAGATCTGTGGGGCCAGCGGGGTTGAGGTGCCCTGGGATCCCTTCCAGCCCCTCCATGCAGGGGCTCTTCTCCGTCCATTGAAGGCGAGGGTCCCTCCGGGTGAACCTTGGCAAGCAAGGTACGGTGGGATGAAGAGAGCAAGATAGTGCCATCCTTGTCTCCTGCCGCCTCCTCCGAGCCCTCTGCAGCCCTCTGGGACCCGCTAGCCCCCAGCCCGGCCCCTGTACCCTGTCTACATGCAATAAACTGGGAGTGTTTAGGTGTCACCTCGCCTGTCACCGACCCCCGGCCAGGCAGAGCGACCTGCTTTGGGAGAAGTGCCTTTTCAGACTGTGACCTTGCAATAGCGTGGGAAAGGGGAGGGAGGGTCTGCCTTCTCTGTCTTTGCAGCCTGGAAAAGGCTGTGAACCTCTGTAGAGACTCTCCTTCCCTCTCCCTGGGGCCAGAGCTGTGGCTGGCATCTGGGAACACTTGTGTATTTATTTTGTCACTCAGTTGGGTGGGTCTTTGTCCGCTGAAGGCTCGGAGTGTGTTTGTCCAGAGGGGGCTGAGTGTGGAACTGTGTCTCTGCAAAGCAGTGGTGGGAGGCAGAGGGTTGTCCTGTCTGATCCTGGTGACTCCTGGGCTTTTCCCTCCGTCAGAGGAGGCTCTTGGGTATCTGTTAATTCCTGTTCATTCCCTGGGTCCCCTGATGTGGGGAACATCCTCCTCTGTGTTGCTGGTCCTTGTGCAGGGGGTCTGTGCATGTGCTGACCGAGCCCTGCAGCCGTGGGGGGAGGCTGGGGGGTGCTGTGGGTGCTGCTCCCCCTGCTCTGCCCCCAGACCCTCCTCTTTCTGTGTGTCTCCGGTAAATAAGACCCTGCAAGCGTTAGGTAGCACTGTGACACAGGAGCAGGGGGTCCTGGAGCAGAACTCTGCAGTCCTGCCCCCCTCTCCCCAGCTCCCTTGGCCTTTCTGTTGTCCACCAGTCTCCAAATCCTCTCTAAGGGAAAAAAAAAACTTCCTGCAAATCACCCGTTTTTGGGGGCACACGCTGACGTGGCAGCGTGTCCCATCCTCTAGCACTGGAAGGCACCTGCAGAGCCCACGGGGGACAGAGCCTGGCTCAGCACAGGTGAGCAGCAGGAGGGAGGAGGTTGCTCTCCCCTTGCTGGGGATGCCCAGGTTTTCAGGGGCTCCCCACACATCCCCCCCCCACCCAGCATCCAAAGGGGTGTGGGCAGGGGGGTACATTGTGAGAATCCCTTCTCCCCTTCACTGATATTCCCCTTCCACAACAGCCCCACGGAGCTGCTGGGGAACAGCAACTCTCTACTTGCTGACTTGCTATGTTTTAGCAAAAACAACAACAAAAATGTGTATTAACTGAAAAAAATATATATATTTCAAGTGTTAAAAAAAGACTGAAAGGGGAGAAAAATCTCTTGTGTGAGGCACTTCTGCAAATGCCATCTTAAACTTTTTTTTCCTCTAGTTGATATCTCAAGCTGGGCCAAGCAAGACATGCCGCTTTCTCCTTTGTAACCTGACTTTTTTTTTTTTTGGAAGAAAAAAAAAAAAAGAAAATAATACAATAAAAAAACCCTTCATCCAGATCTATTAAAATGGCCTTTTGGGGGTTATAAGCATTATGAAATTTTAGTCCATTTTTGTATAAATAATAGTGTTTAATATGTATTTCCCAAAATAAATGTTTCGAATGCAAATAGAAGGAGGCTTGTTTGGAAATGTCTGTTCCCAGCTGCATGAACCCTGTGGGGCTGGGGATGGTGGGAGAGTCGAGCCCTAGGACCTGTTTAGGGTGAAAAACAATCCCTGACCCCCTTGACTCATCCCACCTCAGACACCTGCCCCAGGTACCCTACAGAATTTTGGAGCTGCTTGTGCTGGGCACCTTTGGGATGGAGCCAGCGTGATCCTGAGGGAGGCAGGTGGATCCCGTCCCTCTGCTTCCGTGGTGAAGCTGTTCCCACTGTGCTTCCTGGTGTTTTTATGGAGAAGTGGGTTGCCCCTCGTTGAAGGGCAGGCAGGAGCTCGTCTTGCACACAAATGTGGCTTTGGCTCCGCAGGCAGATGGTCTTCAAAACCTTCATGACTGCAGGGTCGGCCTCGGGATGCCCTTGGAAGTTGGCTTCACTTGGAGGACCTTCCTGAAAACCACGTTTCTCCCTGGTGTCACAGAGCTGGCACTGCCCCTCTGGTGGGTTAATCTCTGTCTGACCTGTTTATTGTATTTTTTCCCCCAAGTTTTTGAGCTCAGAAACCACCTGGACACTCTCCTGGGTGACCAGCTCTAAGTGACTCTGCTTGAGCAGAGGCTGGAGCAAGTGACCTCCAGAGGCCCTTTCCAGCCTTGGCCCCTCTGGGATTCTGTACTTGTGGAAGAGGATGAAAACAAACCCAGCAGGACGGCACTCAGGTGGGGTTGGGTTCCTGCGGGGGTCTAGAGCACAGGACAGGCTTATGAACATTTAAACTCGGCTTTTCTGCTGGCCCCTGGGTTCTGGTGCAGTGAATTGTCCCACCTCACATGGCATCCATGAGGTGTGCAGTGATGGGCCCCCCTTTGCCCCAGTGCCAACCCCACCCCTAGCGATGCCCTTCCATTTTCGGTGCTGCACAGCAGTTCTGTGGTTGCTTTAGCTCAAATCCCCCTCACCCCCACAGCTCACAGATGATTCCAGGCCGAGAAGCAGCCAAGTCAAGGTGTTCTCACTGTTGTAACCAGAGCAAGACCCAGAACAAAAGCTCTTAGGGAGGGAGCAAGGAAAATCAATGTGTAGTTGTAGTTACTGCAAGCGTGGACCACAGGCCTTGCTCCTGGGGGAATCTACAGCAGTTTTTCCCCATATTGTGGTTTTTCTTGTGCTGGGATTTGGGGGTTTTTTTGCAGTTTTCCTCAGTGCTGGTGTCTGAGCACGTGAGGGAGATGGAACAGGGGATGCTCCAGGGCTCTCCAGGCAGATGCTGCAATCTGAGCGTGTCCATGGAGGGAGATGGGACAGAGGATGCTCCAGGGCTCTCCAGGCAGATGCTGCAATCTGAGCGTGTCCATGGAGGGAGATGGGACAGAGGATGCTCCAGGGCTCTCCAGGCAGATGCTGTCCTGGTGACACATTGAGAAATGGTTTGTGGATGGAGAGAAGGGAATGCAGGCAAAATTCCCCAGCTCAGCAGTAAGGGCAGCTTTTGTTTAGCCCAAAGGAGGAGCTCAGCGGGTCGGAGGTCCCTTCATGGGAACGGTGCAGGGAATGGCTTCCAGATGTTGGGAAGCTCTGGAGAGGTGGGGTTGGCGAAGGGAGAGCAGCAACACCAGATGCTCTGATGGAACTTGTGTGGTGCTGTGGGAAAAATCCCAGCTGGGGGAAGGGTTGGCTATTGCAAAATTCCCCCTGGCTCCCCAGAGCCTTGGCCAAAGGGCAGGAGTGACCCGGGAGGGGGTGGATGGGGAGGCTTTGGGCAGAGCAAGGGGCTGCTCCCCCTGCCCACACCCTCCCCGGCTGTCTCCACGGAAAATGTGCCTTCACGATGCCTTGGCTGACAGAAAGGACCTTGCACTAATGGCTTATTGAGTGGCCTCACTTTAACAAATGAGGGAAATGAAGATGAGTGAGAGTTTAATTACTGATCTGAACAGGGCTTTCCACAGCAAGGATGGGGCCTTGCTTCCCTTCCTGGCTCTGGGAGGGAGAGGGGACCCCCCCAGCACAGCTCTGGGGGTGCCTGGCAGCCCTGGAGGAGGTGGCTGCTGGGGCAGGGAGGGCTGGAGATGGGTCAGGTTCCAAAGAGCACCTCCATCCAAAGAGGAGGACTATAAATAATAAGAATAAAAGGGAGTATAAATAATTAAAGCAGCTCATAGCGAGTAGTTCCCGAAACGTCTGCCTGATTTAAAAACTAATTACTTGGAGGGTAATCACCACCAGAAGAGCACATATTTACCCACAATGCTGCTCTTCCCTCCTCTTCCTTTGGCTCCCTTCTCCTGATTGCCATCCCAGGCACCGGCACAGACTTATCACTCACCCACAGCGCACAATAAACGGGGCTGCACTCGTCCATCTCCCTGATTAATACCGTCATTGGAGACCTGCTCAGGGAGGAATAAATCCTCTCTGGGTACGAGGCCAGGAGGAGAAGCTGAGCTGTGTGCTACCTGCAGAGCCCAAAGGAGCTGGCAGCCCCAAAGGGCTGCGGGGATGGAGCCTTGGGGTGAGCTGTGCTGCCCAAAGCAAGGGCACCACCGAGCACCAGGAGCCTGAGGGGGATGTGGCATCACCTGCTCGGTGTGAGCTGCTGTTCAGGGACTTTCCTGGGCCGTCAAACCCTGAATTCCCTGAGCGGGAGCTGTCCTCCTGGGAAACATCTCCCTTTGATGTGCGAGCCGGGCTGCAGCAGCACAGGCAGAGCTGCGGAGCTCAAGCTTTAATTACGGGGAAGCTGCTGCACCGCAGCTGAAAGCTTGGGGGGGTTTTGATCATCTCCACTGTAGCTCCAGCAGAAAGGAGGATTTGTCCCTCCACCTCCAGCTCCTGACACTGCCTCCATCACACAAGGTGCTGTCCCCAACCCTCCTGCTCCTTCTCACAACCTCAGCAAAGCCTTTTCTTCCGTGCCCACAGCAAGCCCAAGTTTGTAACTCTTTCACGCACTTTAGTTTGTATTTATTTGCCTGAGCTCCTCTCCGGTCCTGCACAAATTAATGAATAATTCTCACCACCAGCCTGATTTAGGAGCAGCATTGCACAGAGCTGCTTCATTTACGAAAACAGAATAATTTATTCCTAACTTACTGGATTCAGGAGATTTCCACCCACAGCCCATGATATTTTCTCATTAACATTACCCAGCTAAGCTAAAAACTGCAATTTCATAAGTCATACTTCCTTCAAAGGCACATTACCAGCTTCCCAGGGACTCCGAAAGTTTGCTGAAGCTTAAAGACATACCTCATAGCATGCAGAAATGTGCCAAAATCCCTCTTCTTATTACTACTGAAACCATTTTGCCTGCAAGTTTCCCTCCCCTGAACTCTTCCCATCAGGAGGATGTTTAAGTGGGTGATGCTGGGCAAAAGAATAGCATTGAGTTACTCTTTATCAAGAAGATAAAATGAAAAGATTTAACTGGAAAACAAAAGTCCTTTATCCTCTGCTCTAGGGCACATCTGTAAATGAATTAAGCCAAAATGTTCCTTTTTTGTGGGTTGTTTTTTTTTATTTAGTGCTGGGGGTTGCCCACAGTGAAAATGTGGGATGGAGGGCTGGGATACAGGGAGATGGGTGACCCTGTGTGAGCTCCTCGTCACAGAGGACCATCAGGACCCAGGGCTGAGCAGTTATTTTAATCTTTGCACCATTTTTAGAGGTTGGTTTGGTTTTGGCTTTGTTTTTTTAAGTCACAGCTGAAAGCTCTTGCTGGCAAAGTTTACATACCTCAAAAGCAAAAATTGTCACCTTTCAAGGCCCATGTCCTAAAACAGCTTTGCAGAGGACAAGGACAGTGTACATCCACCCACCTCAAACTGCGGGGGAGCACAGCTCAGTGAGCCCCACCTCCAGCGTTCCCCTTTCCCTGCCCTTCTCTCCTGCCACCTCAGAAGAAAGCCAAGATTAAAATCATATTCCTAAAGTAAAATCACACATTGGAGCCTCCACGGCCCTCCCGGGAGGATCAGGGCACTCCTCTATAAATATCTGTCTCAGTATGTTTAATTTGCAGATGAAATTAAGCCTGGGAAGAAAGGGAAGGATGTCTTTTCATGTGTGGGCTGTCCAGCTTTGCCTTGAATATCAAAGTGAGGCGCGTTACAAAGCACCGGCTCCACGGGATTATCTGAGAAACCTCGTAGGTCCCAAGTGATGGCGCTTTCGGGATCAAAAGTTGTGGTACTTACGCAGAAAGCCTGGAAAAGCCAGCCCCAAAGAGCCAAATCTCAGGTCAGCTGGCAGAGTTGAGAGATCTCCAAGGAAACAAGAAGGTAGGTGAGGAACCAGGAGAGGCTGGGCTTTCACGTGGACCTTGGATTAAATATTAACTCGCTGCAGTGGGTTATGAGGATAAATATTTTCATTAATCATGCATGTGCTCATTATGATGGTGAGAATAGACCGTTCAAGATTCATCTGCATGAGTTTTTCAACTCCAACCTCCCGTTTTCTGCTCGTAGCTTTCGGTAAAACATCATCTTTTGCGCTTGCTTTCTTCGGAAAACTTCTTCCCCACTAACAGTTTTACTGGTTTCAACATTTTATTGGTGACGCTTTGAAAGCAGCAGCTGAAAAGATTTAGCTCAAGAGTGAATGGAGAGGAGAAAATGCATCTCTAGTTAAGGCAAGGGGAGCGGGGTGACGGTTTTGGGGTGGCACATAGAGGTGGGAGCCCGACCTGGGGTGGGAGAACTGAGCTCGCCTTCCAGTGCCATGTACCAGTGACACTTCATTAAAAATTGGAATTTTTCCTGCTTCCCTCCAATTTTATTGAACTTTTCAATCATTATAACTTTCCTTAGCTTTCCTTCCTTTCTGTTTTTAGCAGCTCTTTTTCAATTACTTGGTGCTTTCCTTTTTATTCCAGTAATTTTTTTTTTAAAGACTTGTCTAGAAGGAAGAGGGAAGACAGATTAAAATTTATACTGGAACAGAAAGTGGATGTACGGCCGAGAGCCTAAAACCCTGTCATTAGCAATATTTAATAAGGAACAGAATTATTGGGCAAGCTGAGATGGCTGCAAATTACTCCTGAAACTCTCTAGGATGGAAGGGACTTTCTCCAGCAGAGAGAGCTGACTGATGGATGAAGATACAAAGGATTTGGAAGGAGCATCTCTAATGACCATCTGTCCCACTGTATTTATGGATGTCAAGCACAGCTCTGAGGGACCCATCTCTGAGTGAGGGGAAGACCAGGGGTGACACCTTGGAGGTGCCTTCTGTGCCCTAAAAATACCCCCTGTCCTGCTGGCACCCTCTGTCCCTCTCTGCTCCTCCCCCAGGGCTGGCTGCAACGGGGTTTTCCACGGGCACACGAGCAGAAGGAGGCACCTGTTGGAGCCCAGAATGCAGAGAATATCGCTCTGCCTGTTTTAAAGAATAAACCCCCCCCCCGTGCACCAACATTTCTGACCTTCGACCGTGGAGAAAATTGTATACCCTCAAAGAGGAGTTAGAAACTGCGTGGGTGTAAACTGGGTGATGAGATATTGTGTAAGGTTGTTGCTCGGTATAAAATCTAGACTTTTTAGGTTAGTTAATACAGTAAATAGATAAAAGCAAAAAACTTCAGAACGGAGGATAATAGTTGTCTTTTAGACTTTCTTCTTCTTCTTCTTCTTGTCTTCCATATCATGCAGTAAAAATAATTTGGAATGATTGGGTGCAAAAAGCTGCAATTCCCGTGGATGTGACAGGGTGAATTATTGAGCATTGGTAGAAAAAAGAAAGTATCCTTCATTTTAAGTTTTAATTGGATAATTCACCTTTAAAAGAGCCAGTAATCAAGATGGGGCAGCCATTCTTGGCATTCTTTGCTCTGTACTGTCCTACACTAGTGTTTTAACTCTCTGATAAGACTTAATAAACAACCATCTGCAAGCTAAGAAGACTGAAGGTCCTATTCTTCACAGCACCTGGCAAAAGGTACTAAAATTCCCTCATCAGGGGAATAATAATTCAGGCACAGAACCTGACAGCACCAATCCCCATTTGAGCCCTGTGGAGCAAAGGAGAGGCCATGGATGTTTGATGCTTCCTTTTGTGAGTGCTTCATGGAGGAGGAGTGGGCAGATTTGGGGTTGTGCTGGTGACTGTACCTGGGACGTTTCCTGCTGGTTTGGGAGCTCTGGTCTTGGACCTCTCCCACCTCAGTCTGGCACCTGTGGTGTTTAGTAGAGCACACCACGCTCTCAGTGCTTCCTGCTGCAGGAGAAAGCTGTTTTAAACAGAGGTTTTCTGCTTTTGCCAGGCAGGCCAGCGTGCTGCATCACCAGTGCCAGTGTTGGAGTAAGTGCAGCGTGGGAACACCGGGGCTGTGTGAGGTTTGCTGGAGTCAGAGCACAGGGAGAGTGTGAAAAGGGGGCCAGGGACTCCTCCTGGAACCCTCCTGTGCTCACAGAGCCACCCTGGTGCTTCCCTGCTCCCGCTGGGATATCAAGGCACCTCCGGTCCCTGCTGCAGGTCACTGTCACAGCCCAAGGGCCGGGGGAGTGGGGTGTCCTGGTGAGCAGCCGCAGTCGTCTCCCCTCTGGTGCAAAATCAGCTTAATTGAAGAGCAGCAAGTGCCATCAGCTGCTGGTGCAGGTGCTCCTGAGAGGAATGCAGAACTTGTCTTTACAAACAAGCTCTGGGCCTGCTGGTTGATGAAATGAGCACTGAGAGACAAAAAGAAACCATGAGAAGGGCTCCACTGATCGATGAATGGAAGGAGATTTGTCTCTGCAAACAAACTGTAGGTCTGCTGATAAATGAAAATTGGATATTGAGAAATGAAAGAAACAATGGGAAAACTGTAAAATTCAACAAGAACTAAAAATAAAGGGGGGTTATACATTAGAAGGGAATTTTTAGATATTAGGCATTCTGGGAAGTCTGTACCTCTCGAGTACCTCAGCCACTGGGGAAAGAGAGAGGGAAATGCGGTTGGGAACGCAGGGAAAATAGGATAAAAAGGAGGCTGGGACCTCCAAAAATTCGAGAGACCCCAGGGGAATGTCCCATGGCCTCTCCCTTTATTCGAATAAAGTAAAGGGACTCCTCTGTCTCCTTTTTGGATATAAACCTCTGGTGTTTGTGGATTAATTTTCCTGACACTCCACTCCTAAACCCTCTGGAGGGCTGAAAAGCAGCAGCTGTTTGCTCTCAGGAGTGATGGGGGAGGAAGCATTGCCTGGAGTCAGGATGTGTGGGACTGGGCTGATCCAGAGCTCTGGGATGGTTCTGTCCTGCTGGCAACTCCTGTGAGGGCTGGAATGCGGGTTCAAGGAGTTTTTATCCTGCTGTAAATATAAATGTACCTTTGTGTGCTATGGCCCAGCATTCTCCCAAAGCCCAGGGCCTTGAGCAGGGGTAAAGCGGGGTGTCAGTGTCTGGTTTTGATTGTGCAAGGAGGGATATTTAGGGAGAAGGGGGAAAAATTGTTTTATATCTGGTGGAACATTTACCTGCAACCTGAGCTCAGACTAAGGGCCAGCTCCAGAGCAGCAGTGAGCAGGGAGACTCAGGGAAGCAGAGGCTTTGGGCACTGGCTGGAAAGACACAGGTTTGGCCTCTGCAGCTTTCCAGGGACTGTGGTGTGCCAAAGCTGAGTGCTCTGAGTGTGATACCAAGCTGGCCCTGCAGGCAGCACACGGGTTTTTGCTGTGCTGGTTATAGTTTGGCACAGACTGGGTTAACTGGTGGCTTCATCCCTACTAAACCAGGGTGAATGTATAGAGCAGAGAAGGCCCTGTAGCCTGCACAGACAGGCTGTTATTTATCACAGCTTACACACACATATTTCATACCGGTTTGGGTTTTTTTCTATCAGGATTTCTGTATGAAAGCTGGTGCAGATGGATGTGAGAGTGTGTCTCTAAACCCCTAGAGCTGTAATCTCTTCATGCTGGCTACTTTCTCAAGCACATTGGTGGGAATAGAAATTGATCTCAAGTCAGGCCTGCCCCTTTTCTTTGGGGTCCTGCTCCCCCATTTCTGTGTCCTGCTCCACGTGGGTCCAAACCCTTCAGGGACCAAAGCTTTTCCCAGTGAGCAGAGGGAAGGTGGTGACTGAGGTTGCACTGGGGTCTGCAAACCTGCAGTGATGAGTGACTGCCCCAGCCACAGTCAGAGCTGGAAAATCCTGTTTGTGTTGTGGTTAAGTGCCATATCTAAAAGACCTGGAGGGCTCTTGTGCCTCTGTTTGCTCTTGCCGGGGACTCGTGTGGCCGCTGCCTGGCAACAAAGCTGGCAGTGGCTTCATGCTGCTCCCTGTGCCTGCAGGACAGGGAGGGGCCTCACCCCTGCCTCGGGACTGCTGCAATTCCCAGATTTGCTGGGGCTGGAGCTGTGACACCCATCAGGACAGTGCTGGGTATGTCCAGGGTCCAGCTGCCCGAGTGGTTGTGTTTAAAATCAAACCTGCCGAGCTGGGATGGGTGGGACTACAACCACAGCTTGGTGCCCACCATGGCTCTGCATCCCCTTGGAATAAAAATGGGGTTGAGTTTAGAGCACAAGAGCTGCACTGGTGCTGCTGAAGCCCCCAGCATTCTCCTCAGAAACCTGTGACCATGGCCATGGTGAGCTGGTGATGCTCTGCACAGCCCCAGGTGTGGGCAGGGATGGAGATCCCTTCCCCCAGGTGGCTGTCCTGGAGGATGAACACACCCCTCCATCCCTTCCACTCCTTTGCTGGTGAGGAGTGATCAAAGTGCAGCCGTTGGATTTCATAACCTGAGTAAATGCTCAAAAAAAAAAAAAGGAATCACTCTGGAAACATCGCAGGGATGGTGTTCTGAGTCTTGGCTGCTTTGCCTGGGAAACAGTCTCCTCTGATTCAGCTTGTTCAAATCATCTTAACAGTTCTCAGCAAGAAAAAAACCCTGTATCCTGAAGGCAAGTATATTTGGGCAGAGCAATAAGAGAGACTTTAAGAGGTTTAGAGGTTACAGAGGGAAATAGCAGTTATTCCCAATAAGCAGTGTTAAATGAAGTGCTGCTGACAGTAGCCTGAGGCAGGTTCAAGAGTTTCAAGATTTGCAACTAAGAGATTAACCAAAATAGATGTCTTATTACAGGCAAGTTTGTATCTAAATCATTTAAAGTACCTTTAGATGCTGTAGTATTTTTCCTCCGAAGTGCTTGTAGTATATCTGCAGCTTCCTCCTGGTTTTCAGGGGTGAGCAAAGAAAGAGCCCTTGATCTTGGTGAGTTTAAGACCCTCTGATGAGGGAACAGGGACCTAGTGGATGGGCAGGTTCCCATTTGATGGGAGGTTGCTTGAGCAGTGATCCTATTTTACATGGGGGAGACATCCTGGCCCAGCTCCTCCCTTGTGGATGCTCTGCTGTGTGATGGCTGACAGGCACAGCCCAGGCTGGAAGGTTTTGCCAAAGCTTTGGGTGTAAAATTCCTCTGCAAGAGCAGCAGCAGCATGGCTGGGAGCTGGAGCAATCTGTCTCTTAATTTGCAGAGGCTGAAGGATTTCAGGAGAGCAAGTGCTGTGTTTGGGGGTGTAATTTAGAATGGCTCAGGTGAGCACGAAACATCTTCATTTTTGCTGAACCCTGAGTCCAACTGCTGCTATCCAAACTCTGCCATCCTGTGGGACTTTCATGGGCATGGATCACCCACCAAAATATGTTTGGGATGCAGGATGTTGGTTTTTTTTTTTTTCTGTGCTGAACTGGAAGGAAGTTCAGTGTAGGGCCAGCAACGTGAGGGTTACTAGAACAAATTTTCTGCCACCAGCATGAACAGTCACTGGCACAGAGCCTTGGCTGCAACCTGGATAAAGTAAATTTAAATCTGATGGATGAGGAATCAACAGCTCCAAGGAAATTCTCTGCCAAAGATGGGCAAGCTCCATGTGCTTAAAAATAAAGCAGGGGAGAAGGTCAGAGGGGTTTAAAGATAGCTGGTCTGAACACGAGGAGCAGCCTGGGGTGCTGAAGCTGAGACAGGAAAATGGGTGTTGGTTATTTGGGTGAGATTCCCGTGCTCCTTGTGCTCCTTCAGGTCAGCAGCACTCGATTTCTGGCAGCTCTCCAAAGCTGAGGGGCCAGTTTGCTTTGGCAATCCCACACCCTGTGGGGATGAGCTACACACCCTGCAGGACTGGAGCCCTGGAGAGGGAAGGGCTTTTCCTAATGGGCTGTGTCAGGTACCTTCAGCAGCTGTGCCAGGGCTGGTGTGCAGGTGGCACAAAGGGTCTGTGAGAGGGAGGCAGAGATCCCCACCAAAGGATCCACCAGCAGAGCTGAAACCAGGGAAATGGCTGGAGATTCAGAGAGGTTTCCAGCTATTAAATATGTGTTAAACGTGCTGAAACCATCCTGGAGCAAGCTGGCGAGGGCCTGGCAGGGCTGGGTGGCACCATCTCATGGGGAGTTCCTAAAGCTGAGCTCTGGGAAATGAGTGCTCCTGTACGAGGCCACCTTGGGCCAAACTCAAAATACAAAGTACTGCTCTTTCTCTTTTCCCTCGCTTTCTCCCAGATCCTCAGATTTATGGCATTTCTGTGTCATGCAATAAGCCCGAGATTGCAAGTTTTTTCTCCGTGTGAACAAGGGAAAATGTCACCAAGTGTCTTTGCATTGTTACCCTTCTTTAAAAAAGTGAGCCCGTGTCCCTGCAGGCAATCAGATATTCCTGGTGACAGTGCCACCTCCCCTGTCCAGCCAGTGTGCAAGATGTCACTTGGAAAGCAACAAAAAGCAAGTGAGAGTCGTTTCACGTTCAGCCTCACGTGTCGGGCGAGCTGGTGGCAGCAACCTGCTGCATGTGGGCAGAGAGAGGTGGCAGAGCGTGGCCTCGCCTCCCCTCGGTGCCAATGGCTTTTCCAGGGGTTGCCAGGGAATGTTGCAGGTGTCAGGTATGAGCTATAGCACCTCTGTGAACCGAGGAAGGGCTGCTTTATCTCGTCACTTGAGAGGTGAGGCAACTGCATGCCAGAGGTCCTGTGCTGCCACCAGCAGTCAGTTTTCTCTTTCAGTACCGCAGAAACACGGATGCTGTGCTCCTCAAGGCTCTTCCATGGAGTTTACAACGGGAATCTGGATGACAGCCATGCCACAAACCCTCTTTAAGTGTAATGGGAGGTCCTGTGCAGGAGGATGAAGGAAACAAGGATGAAACGTGTGATGAGTGTCCTGCTTTTGCAGGGTTTTGGCCAGTTTGAAGGACCAGGCTGCTCCAGGCTTTCATTCCCTGCAGTGGAAGTGCAGACTCCAAGCATTAACAGGAACAGATGGAAACCTGGCTTTTCTGGAGGCTGTTAAGGATGTGCCCTGACTGCCACCATCACTGCAGACCTGTGGGCTCCCTGGGACAATTTTCCCCTTCAAGCTGCCTTCCCACGTGTGGTCCATCACCTTGCTGGTGTGCCTGCCCCCCTCACGGGGCTGAGGGTTCAGCTGTGGGCCAGCTGGAACGATCCAGCCATCGAGCCCTTTGGCTCCAGGGTTCCACCTGCCCTGTCCTGCAGAGGCAGGCAGGACTGTGCCCTGTGGTGGGGTGAGCTGAGTTTGGATCAGGCTGGGTTTCAGCTGTCCCTCAGCATGTTCTGCCTTGTCGTTGCTGCTGTATTCATCAGGAGGCATGGGCAGCTGGTGTTTGCATTTCTCCTGGAGCCTGGCGGGCTGAGAGCTTCCTCCTGCCCAAGTGAGCCTTTCTAGCCCTCGGAGGTGCAGAGAGGCACTTCAGCAAGTGAAGCCTGGCACAGTCAAAATACTTGTTTTCTGCAAATACAAGGAGTCCAAGCTTATTATCATTATCAATTATCATTAAATTAGCTGTAAAATGAACTATTTGGACATCCTGGTTTATTGTTTTGGATTGTTTGGAAAAGGAAGACAGCCTGGCACTGCCCCTAGTCTGTGTGTGCTGGAAGCATCAGAGCTATTGCCCAGGTGGGGGTCAGAGGGCTCATCCCAGGTGAATCCATTGTCACAAACCCCTCTGGGGTGCTGTGGTAATCCCAAGCAGGTGCTGTGCCTGTGGGATGTTTGGGAGCAGAGCTGCCAATAAAGCCCTTGGCTTTCTCCAGGGGGAGCCTCAAGTATTTACATCATGATGTTCTGAGAGAAGGGCAGCCTGGGTCTCCATGAAATGTTTCATGAAGTCTGTTTTACTGGATTTTGGCAAAAGAGACCTTGGTTTAACGGGAGATTTTAAAAGTGGGAAATGTGGAACAGCTGCTGTGGCTGTCAGCAAGCCAGGAACGGAGGGGAGGGCAATGCCTGTGGGTGTTTGGTTATGGAGCCTGGCAAATGGGAGGCTTTCCTGCTGTTTTAATTGGCATCAGGAAGATCATTGGGAGCTTGGAGCCCCAAACACCCTTCAGGAGGGTCTGGAAGGTGCACCATGGAACTGTGAAACTGGTGTTAAGGCAGGGAAGGGGCAAAGGTAAGTGCAGGAAGTGAAAACAGAGAGGGAGCACTTCCATCCATCCATCGTTGCCCAGAATCGTAAAGGTTTAGAGGTGCCCAAAGCCCAAGAGCCCACTGGATTCGGGGGTGTGTCACAAGCACAGCTTGGTGAGCACCCTGAGGCGTCTCCCACCTGCACGTGGTGTCCAGGGCACCTGTGGGGCTGGATCTCCCTGGGACAGGCACCATTCACCTCTCAAGGATTGCACTTGGGATGAGACGAATCATTCCTGTGTGGGCTGCAAGCACAGCCAAGGGTGACTGGTGCAGACCCCTGTGTCCCACTCAGGGACACACACCCCCCCTGTAGGGCAGGAATCCCCCCTGTAACCTCTGCTGGAGACCTGACAGGGACAGAAAATCTTGGAAGGGCTTGTCCACCTCAGGCTCTCCTTTCTGGCCTTTCCCATCCAGTGCTTTGGAGTAGGATCTAAGAAACCTGCTGCAGCCTGCCTGGAGGGGAGGCTTGTCCCGCTTAGGATCCAGCAGGTTTTATCCTTTGCACTAGAGGAGTATTCAAATAATTTAACAGTGGATGTTCTCATCCCTCATCTGCTGCTGGAGTTGTTTTTGTGGCTCTAATGCTTCCCTGACCTCAATAATGTCTTCTGCGAGTGTGTTGCTCAGGTTAATTATGCATTAAGTTTACATAAGGCTTTTCTGGTTTTAATCAGCTCCAAACCCGCTGCCCTGGGCTGTGCTGGATGCGCTGACACTCGGGAGCTGTCGGGGGCTCACAGGAGGGCTGCACCCACCTTCCCACCCTGCCAGGTCTCATGCCACCCCTGGGGTGGCTCCTTTATTTGTCACCAGGCTGCATAACCCTCCTGGGACTTCTGGCTCTCTTGTCACCTTGCAGCAGCTCTGAGACCCGCTGCAGTCACACAGCACCAGGAAGGGAGGTGATTGCTGGTGTGATTGAGCTCGGTTGTGCTCAGCTCCCTTTCCTTCTCTACTGACTGGAGAAGTGTTTGTGCTCTGGGAGAGGCTTGGGAGCTGCTGGGAGGATTTTTCTTAGACTCAATCTTTCCCATGTGGCCTGTGTGAGTATAAGAGAGTGGATAAAAAGATGGTGTTTCTCTTTCTTCTGGAGATCCGTGTCTCTTCTCTTTCTCTTTGCTTTCCTCTGGGTTTCCCCTTTGGTTTCACTGCAGTCTCTTTTGAGCTGGATGAGCTTTCATTCTCTCTTCTAAGACCTTGAAAGTAAAGGTTATGGTGAGATTGCATAGAAGCAGGTTGGATAACGTGATCCTTTCTTCAAGGCAAGCGCTCCTGTTTGCAAAGTAGCTTGGCAGCCTTGTGTATTTTGGATTTAGGCATCCTGGTGCATAAGCCAAAGCTAACAGATATTAATTAGCTGGAGGACTGATACTGTAATGAGAGCAGTTGCTCGCACAGGTTGGCATTTTTATTTTTAGTGCAAGTAATTAAAGGAAAAGTTGTGTTGAAGAAGTCAATGTTAAGAGATGTTGTATAAATAACACACCCCGGGTGGTGAGAGCTGGGCAGGACGTTGAGGGAGAGAGGAGCAGCTGAGTTGCTGGTGCTGTGGCTGCTGTGATGCCTGGCTGTGGAAGGAGGGGTTAACCCTGTAGCAGGGGAAAAAGGAGCAAAGGAGAAGTGTGGTTTTGAAACCACGTCAGAGGAGAAGGATGGTGAGTTGCAAGAGCTTTGCCAGTGTGTTTGGAAATGCACAAGGGAATTGTATTTGGAGGATCCCAAAAATCTGGTCCAAGAAACAGGGATGCAGGAACTGAGTCTGCAGTGTAGGCTCTGGGCTGGAGGAACAGCACAAGGTTCTGACTGTGCAGCCTGGTGTTTGAAAGGGATCCCCCAAAACACTTCCCAGCCCATCGTCCCACTGAGCTCATGCAGGAGGAAGTTTGTGCGGAGAAGTGCTGGGTGAAGCCTGTTTGGTGGCTCAGTTAAACCCTGGCCTAACCTGGGAGACAGGGATGGATCTGTGGAGCTGCTTGAAGCACAGCCACACCTTTGGTTTGTGTTGCTGGGAGTGTGTGTGATGTGAGGAGTTAGAAAACAGTCGGGTCTGGATTTGAGATGCCTGGCAGGGGTGTCCTGGAGATGCCCAGAAGGTCTCTGGATCAGGGAATTATGGTATCTGTCCTGTTAGCCCAGGGCAGTGCCAGCTGGGTCTGCAGCTGAATTTCTCTGCCCCTGCTGGTGCTGAAATAAAGCCTTGGTTATCTCCAGGGTGTTTGTCTCCAGCCTTGAGATGCAAAAGAGACTCGAAATCACACCCAGCCCCCAGGAGCAGAGCCATGCAGAGAGAAAAAGCTGCAGTGCTGTGCACTTCCCATTGCATGTGGGCTCTGCAGCCCACACTCACCTGTCCCTAGTACCCAGGCTGGGCAGAGCAGGCTTCCCATGGGATCTTGTCCTTCCCATGGAGCTCAGGGTCTGCCCACCCTGGGCTGCTGGGTACTCACCTCCGAGCAGGCTGAGCTGCCCCAGCTCACATGATGGGGACCAGCATTTACCCGATGTGCTCCGACGGGAGGCTGGATGTGCCAAATCATGCTGGACACTGCAGTCATCGATGGAATTTTAACCATTTGTTTCCCTTCTCCAAACCCCAGCTGTTGGCAGTGATGGCCAAGTCCTTGCTCTTCTCCGAGTGGTGCATTGTGAAGGAGAGAGTGGGTGAGGAATGCAAATCGAAACTAAACAATGTGCTTTGCCTTTTTTTTTCCTTTTCCCCCTTTAAGAAGCTTAATATATTAGCTAATCATGTGTGTAAACAATCTCGATATGCAAACTGAAAAGTAGCATCCATCCCCCCACCGTCAGATGGGTTGAGCTTCCCCATTAACCTCTCCAGAGCAGAAAACCCTTCCCGAACAGCCATTTCGGAGTGCGCAAAATCGATTTTGCATTCGGCCTCCGCAGTGGGAGAAGATGGCGGCGTGGAGCCGCGGGCGCCTCTTCCCTCCCTTGTCATTTTTTTGGGATATCCTCTTTTCCTCGGTGATGGAGGACGGGTGGGTCTGGTGCCAGCAGGGTGACTCCCGCCGCCCGGGCACGCGGGTCCCCCCTGGCGCCTTCTCCCGAGCAAAAACAATAAAAACCAAATTTACGGCGGCCCCTCCTTGGGAAATTTCCACAGCGCAAAGACCCCCTGCCTCCCACCCCCTTCATGTGCATCTTCTCTTAATTAATTAATACTGCATTCATCACCGCTTAATTCCCGTTTCCGTAGCACCCGAGGAGGGGGGCTGCCAGCAAAGGCGGGTGCTGAGACAGTCTAGAGCTGCTGTCTTAGTGGAGGAGCTTAATTAGCCCCTGTGACAATATGGGCTCGTTTCCCACAGCCCGGGAACGGGTGGCTTCAAACGGCTTCTGGTGCCCAGCAAACGCAGCTCCCTGTCCCTGTGCCAGTCCCCTGTGTGTGCTGGGGAGGAAAGGTGATCTCCTGCTGCCCAAATTCAAGAAAAAATTAATCACAAATTGGCCTCCTTTTGAGCTGGGTGAGGGACAGGAGGCAAAGCCGCCATGTTTGGTCTGTCTCAGTGGTTTTGGGGACCAAACCCCATTGGGCTCTACAGGGTCCAGTATACCCCTCACTGCTCAGAGCTGTGTCTGTTGATGTTGCAGGGGTCCTGCTCTCCTTTTCTTCATTTTTTACCTTAAACACAAGTTGTTGGCACTTGTAGTGTCTCCTCTGCTCTAAACATCTTGCTACGCTGTGCTGCAGCCCTGGTGGAACGTGGCTGGAGAGCTCTGTGGTGCTGATGGGGCAAACCAGCAAATCAACCAGCAAGCATGAACTGCTGGGGTGATTTCAGCAGAATAGAACTTCTGGAGGGCTGTCTGGCAGGAAAGATGATATGCTTGTCAGCTGGTCTTGTGATGTGCATGAGAGTTTAGATAGGTGACTGTGTTTCAGGTTTTTACCTCCCAGTTTTTGAACTCTCCTCCCCTCTGCAAAGAGAGAAAACCCATGTGCCTCCACAGCTTGTTGGGATGGTGACCATGGGTGTGTTGTGCTCATACCCACGCAGCTCCCACCTGCCTGGGTGCAACATTTAGGGTAAGATGGAGAGATCCTGAGCATGTGTGTGTGCGTGTGAGGGGGGAAGATGGAGAGGGAACAAAAGCAGCAGATCCACCGCGATGCTGGGCCGGGCTCCTTGCCAAGAGCGGCTGCGGCAGCAGCCCCGGCCAGGGCGGTGGTTCCCCGCAGCCAACACGGCCGGTGATGCTCCCCGCTGCCCTCTCCTCTGGGGCACGGGCTGAGGGTGGGCTGGGCCGTGAAGGTGGCTCTGGGCTGGGATGAGGGATGCTGGTGTCGGGATGGCGATGTTGACATCGGGATGCTGATGTGGGAATGTTGACGTCGGGATGTCGCCTTGCCCATGCCCTTCCCGCAGTGCGTGTCCCGCGTGACTCGCAGCACGGCCATGCGTGAGTAATGACACCAGGCGGGGGCTTGGGGCGTGGGGAGTGTGGGATTTTTTGCTCGATTTAATTTTTTTATCTTTAATTTCCGTTTCCTGCCACTCTTTTATTTTTTTCCCCACTGCCCGGCCCATGGCGTTGAAACTTGGCTGCCTCGTTGGTGGTGGCTTTGGGAGGGCCAGGGATGTGGGGGTCAGTTGGCACAGCAACTGCTGCTCGGGGACAAAAGGAGGCTTTTTTTTCCCTTTCC
>VXAD01003666.1:368272-398417 GCA_013399195.1 Dicrurus megarhynchus | reverse complement strand
TTTTTTTTTTTTTTTTTTTTTGCAGCGACAGTAGCAGCTGCCAGCCAGAATAGCAAATCCGTGCGACTTGGCACCAATCCAGCTTCCTTGAGGGTTGCAGAGGGATGGTATGTTGGAGGGTAAGACTAGCTAATTAATCTTCTGGCAGGGAACAATGTAATATCAGACAATTACAAAGACAGAATGAAATTGCTATAGTGGGAAGGCTGGCATATGAATTTCTCAAAGGGTCCATCCCTCAGTCCGCTGCCGTGGTACTTTGTATGCGGGAAAAGCACCCACTGTACATGTGCTTTTCTGTTGTGTGGGGGTTTTTTGTGTGAATTACATTACGGGTTTGGAGGAGGGGTTGGGGGAGGTCGGCTTGCTCACAGGAGAAGCTTTTTGAGGAGCAAAAGAGAGAAAGAGAAGTCATTCGGAGCAGACGCATTCCCTGTCAACCAGCCGTGCCGAGAGAACAGACCTGGTGCATCGCCGATCCTTCGGGCTCACGGTGTTGGGGACTTTTTTTTTCCAGTTATTTTTCGTGATTGCACTGTGGTGTCTGATGGCCACGGCTTCTGGAAGGAAGATCTGGGCAGAGGGGGAGGGATTTCCTTCAGCCGCTCTTCACAGAGAAGCCTTCAAAGAGCTTTGGAGCTGCTGAAAGTTCTTGGGGGAAAACACCTACGAGCTCCGCGGTGGTAATTGCCCATAATGAGCTGTAATCACTGCTACCTGCAGTCGGGACACGGTGATGGATAGGGCAGCGCGAGCCGCATGGTGCAGGCTCCCCGTCTGTTTATTTGCAGCGGGGAAAGAATTAGGGAAGTCTCATTTATCCTGGAGCACAGGAAAGCATCGGTGGGAGATCAGCCTGTGCAGGATTAGCATAGGAAACCCCTCCTCCCTTTTCCTTGCCCTCGCCAGGCAATAGGGATAAGCTAATGACTCTCCTCCCTCCACATCTCCCTCCCAGGATGGAACTTAAAGCGGTGGGATCCCTAGAAGTGTCATTAAAGAACAAAACAAAACAAAAACAACCCCACAACACCAAACACGGGAACGGCATCAGACAAATTCTCTTAGAGATGTTGGGTTTGCGTCTGCGCGCCAGGAGCTGCTTCCAGCCAGGACGGGGATTGGAGCAGCTCCAGCTTCGTTGTTCTTTCTCCTAAGGAATTCGAGTAGGTTTTTGTGTGGTGCCTGCACGGATCAGATGGTGCAGAGACGATGTTTAGAAACCACTGCAGGCCCCCCCCCGGCTGCCTTGGCTGCTGGGCTGGGCTGCCAGTTGTCACTGGAGCTGTTGGAAGGCTTGGGCTGAATAAGTGGCTTCTTTCCAAGGAGTAGCAATGTCAAGAGCTGGAGTGGCAGGCTGGGGCCCTTTTCCAAGATGCAGATGAGGAGGAGCTGCACACAGCTTGGTCCTTGACCGGTGCCCTGAAAGGCTCCCTGGTGGGTGCCCATCTGTGGGTGTTTGCCTGAATATTTTTCAGGGCTGGCTGGATAGAAGGAACATTTTCCATTGGGTTTTGTTAAGGGTGAAAGTCCCAGGGCTGGGTCCCATCAGAAGTCCCTTGGTGTGGTTCATGCAGATGCGGCCCTTGTGGGACACCAAAAAATTCCCTGCACACCCAAAAGAGATGGATCCCAAAAACCAAGCCTCTGTTCCCACCATCTGCTGTACCTTCCCTGTGTTTGCTTTGAGCATCCCAAGCACTCAGGTGCAGAGTGGCTGTTCCTTCCCTGGATGCAGAATGGATGCATCACCTCCCTCTGGAGGATGCAGAGCTAAGTCCAGCCATCCCTTTTGTTCCCATCCTCATCCACCCACCAGATCTCCAGAGCTGGAGGGAAACCCTTCCAAGATCAGCCCAGCTAACGTACCTGCAGGAGAAAGCCTTGGAGACTTCCTACCCAGATGATCATGGCTCTAGTAATGGAAGCTTACGAGCAGGAGTGAACAAACTGAAGTTATCCCAATCATTTCAGAAATGGTTTGTTAGAAATGATCACATTTAGTCCCTGCCTGAAGTCCTGCTGAGGACTCTTCCTGTTTGATCTTGTGCCCAAGCCCATCCTTGCTCTCAGCTCTGTACAAAGTCTGAGCCAGCAGCTCCTGCATGGAAGGGGAAGAGACAATCTGAACCTCCTCATAGTCAGTGACTGACACCAGGGATGTTTTTGTAAATTAATGAGTGTATCTTCTTGACCATACTTCAGAGTTTTCACTTTATGAATCTTTTATGGAAGGTGGGCACACCATAGTTATGAGTGCTGAAGGGTTAATAATGGTCTGGGCACTCTGACCTGAACCTTAATGCTGCCAAAATTCCCCCCTTCCAGCAGGGTACATCCCCCCTCAGGTCCTGCTGAGCCTCTCCAAGGAAACTTCTGGAGTTAAGAAATTTAATTTGTAATAAATCAGCATTACAGTACAAGTAAATCTGCTTCAGTGGCTATAAAAATTAATTCCTTATCCTAAACATTATTATATAGCTTTCAAAATGAATTGACTGTGGTTGGTAGTCTAGTATGTGCCATTATTGGTAATTAGTGTAACAAAATAACGTTGCTGTAATATTTCCTGTCTACCCCTCCCCCAGTTGGGAGCTGTTTCCTATTAGAGAATCAGAATTGCAAATGCAAGGCTTGTGTGCAAGCTGCTGGCTTTGATTTTTCTTTTTTTTTTTTTATATATATAATTTTGTGTGTGTTGGAAATCAATCTGTTCCTGTCTGGGGTTTTCCGGGAGCATTTCCTGTTGCAAAAGCTCTGGAATGCCACAGGGCACCATCACAGGCTGATGCTGGAGGGGCTGGGTGCTACCTGGAGCAACCCAATGCTCCTGGATCCCCTTTTGAGCTTTTCCTTGAGCACAGTTGCTGCTGAGATCCGAATCCCAGGATGGGTCAGGCTGGAAGGGATCCCCAGGTGGGGTCATCTGGTCCCACCTCCCTGCTCAAGCAGGGTCATCCCAGGCACAGGATTGTGTCCAGATGGTTCTGGAATATCTCCAGGGGTCGTTCACCTCTCCCAGGATGCGACAGTGTCTTGCTCACCACTTGTCTCTCAACAGTTTTTTCCAGTGATCCACCACATCCTTGCTTTATCCAGAAGCTTGGCTCATCCTAAAACACCTGATGGATTTCCCCATGGAGACCCCGGGGCAGCTCTGAGCTGGAGGTGGAGGGAAGCAGAGATTCCCTGTTCTGAAGCAGGTGGAGGATGGGCTGGGGCAGCTGGAGCTGGGTGCAGCAGGAGGATCCCCACACGTGGAAGGCAGAAAGGTCCTGAGGAGCTTTCCTGGGCTTTTGCAGCTGGACAAAGCTGCTTTTCACACTTTGTTGGCCTGACTAAGGAACCTGGACAGGGTGAAAAAGGGGATGGAAACACAGGAGGAGCAAACAAAAATGAGTTGATACATTTCTCCCCCTCTGTGTGAGGTGGACGCTGTTGGAGCTTTCTCCACAGCCCCAATTTCAGCACATCCAGTGCCTTCCTGCCTTGGGTTGTTCCTTCCCACTGCGTGCCCAGGAGTTACCAAACCCCAGTGCCCATCCCAAATGTCCTGGATAATCCCTCAGGAACATCCATACTAAACACTTCAGTCATGCTGACCAAAACAACTCCTGGCATTTAATTTGTGGAGTGTCCTTTTGGATTTTCCCCCCCCCCACCATCATAGGTCTGTTTTTCTTTTTCTCTCTTCGATTTTCAGCTTTTAGTGTTGCCTTTTGAAATAATCCCCAGCAGCCATGAAGGTTAGAAGCTTGATTCTGCATGGAATCACAGAAAGGTTTGGGCTGGGAGGGACCTTGAAGGTCCTTTCGTTCCAACCTTCTGCTGTGGGCACGGCTCTTTTCACTAAACCAGGTTGCTCCAAGCCCTGTCCAGCCCAGCTTTGGGGAAGGAAAGTCCAAATTCTCCTATAATTTTCTGGCTCTGGGATTTTTTTGCTATGAAATGACCAAATTAAAACTTAACAGCTCTGGGAGCAGAGAAATGGGGAGCTGTGGGCAGACTGGATTCTTTGTGCTGTCCCCAGCATGGAGTTATTTCTTGAGTTCTGATGACATGACAGCTTCAGAAGCCTGGAGATATGCCCTGTACTCAGCCACTGCATCTGTCACAGAGCTGAAAAATGCAGAAACTAAGCAGTAAAACTGAGCAGGAGATATATTTGCCATCCTGGAAAACATTTAAGATGTAGATACTGAAATAATAATAATATCAGTATCGTTATTGGCCCAGACGAGGTTGGTAAATCATAATTCCAAATATCAGCAAGTTCCAGAGTGAACAGGCTGTGCCATCTGAGCCCTTTGATTTGGTCCAGGCTGGGTTTGGGAGCTGAGCCTGGGGTTTGTGCTTTGGCTGGAGTTGGACAGACACAGTCAGCTTAAGCTTTGGGATACAAATTCCCTCCAAGCTGAGGGAAGAAAATAAATTGCATGTTGGAAGCATTATAAACATGATTTCAGGACTTTCTCCAACTCTTTTTCCCCTTAGGACAAAGGATATTGAAATGATTCAAAACAGGGCTTTGCTGGGAATGAGCTGATAGATTTTTTTTTCCAATACAAACCCCACACTGGTACCAGCAGGGCTTGAAGCCTCTGCCCCATCGCTCTTGCAGGGCGAGAGCAATGCTTTGGGTGTTGTTGGGACTGGCCAGGAGAATCAGGATATTTTCTTCTGATTTCCTCACTGAGAGCTCTGTATCTCAGGAGTTTGTCTGGAATTGAATGTTTTTAATCCCTTAAAAGACCACTTCCTCCCATTCTCTTGCTTCTGTACAGAAAGTTACTTTTCTGTGCTGCCAGACAGATCTAACTGGGAGTTTGTGGGGTTTTATTTGCTTCCCTGTCTCGTGTCACTGACAGTCAACTTTGCTGAAGTCTTTGTGCATAGACTTCAAAATGCTCAGATTTTTCACCGAAGTGGGAAATACCTGTTTTTCTTCACGTGCATATTTCTGCATTTCTTCTCAGTGCTCTTCCTCCCAACCCCAAATATCTCCCTCACCACTGCTCAGCTGTTTCAAAGGACCCCATCAAAGTTATTTCAGCATCAGCCTTGGTGTGAGACCAGTATTTCTGTACCTTTTTAATGAGCCATGTAACTGCGGTGGAGAAAAATTAAGTGAATGAGTCCTTCCTGGAGATAGCAGACACCAGATCTCCTGCTTGCATGAAAACCTCTGCAAGTCTTGATTTCTCAAATGAAACCACTCTCAAAGGTTAAAAAAAAAACCTGAAACAATATTTTGAGCCAAATTAAATATTTAATTTCAACAAAATCAAAGTATTTCAAACAGATTTCTTTGTTCATTTAATATTTTATGAGAGAAGCCTAAGATTAAACATAGAGTTGTTTCTCTGGGGAAAAAAACAGAGGTTGTTTTTGTATGTTTTAAAGAAAAAATAAATCCATCTAGTAAAAGTACTGGTTTTTTTCCCTCAGAATACTTTTTATTTAACAACATGAGGGTTTCAGTGTGAGGTTGTCAGTGCATCCTTTGCAGAAAGATGGTGCCTCTGTGGGTACCAGATCTCCTGGTGCTGCAGGGACAGAGATGAGTCTCGCTGCTGCAGTGGAGTTTGGAGAAACAGATTCTCTACAGAATTTTTCTTTCATGTGTGAGGTCTTGCTTCAATAGATTTGGGTAAACAGGAAGAATTAAGGTGTGAGAGGGGCTGTGGCATCTCCCAAAATCTGTGTGAAGGAGCTGTGGCTGTTTTGGGCTCTTGGAGGTTTTCGTTTGCTGCTTGGAGGGTTGGGTACAACCCTCTCAGAACCAGCAGCGTGTGTGGCAAGAAACCTCTCCATTTGTCCCATTTTCAGCTGTGCAAGTGTTCTTCTTTATTTTCTTCACGTGCATAAAAGAAGAAAATCTTCTAAAAAACTGCAAAACCCCGCAAGGCACGTGTGGGCCGTAACAGCAGCATTTGTGTGTGCTTCCAAGGGAGAGCTCTCTGCCAGGCCTGGGTTCGTGGATCTACAGGATTAGGGTTAGGTTCGTTTGCTTGAATATTTGGCATTTGAATATTTAAAACAAGGAGGTTGTGTTTTATTATCATTATGTAGACTGCTTCCTTAAATCGCATTAATTGATGGCACAATTCTTAGTCTCTTGGCTAGAATTTCACTGTGGTGACTAAAAATCCTCTTTTTTTTTGAGCAGTAATTGTGGGGCAGCGCAAAGAAATGCAGGACTAAGGCAGTGCAGAGCAGTTCTTTAACGTGGCTCATTTATGCCTGTGCTGGTCTGGCTCTATTTCTCCTCTGCTGTTGGGCATATGTGCTATTTATCTGTTTTCTGTGACCCTAAATCACTCTGTCTGCACTCAGCTTCCACTTCTGCTGGGAGATTTGTGGGGGGAAAGCAGCTACACTTAACCTCTTGTTTTCTTCATTGGGTTTCTGACAACATAAATAGTTTGCTGCTCGCCAGCAAGGTTGTTGCACTGGCAGAAATAATTTTGTTTCTATCAGCTGTGAATCCTCTGTCTTTTCTTGCTGTTTTCCCCCTGCTCATCACTAAAATGGGTGCAGGACTCAGCAAGGATGGGATTCCATGGACCTGTTCCCCATTGCCAAGCTGAGCTTAATTGCGACAGAGAAAAGGGAATGAGGGTGAAATTGAAGTTATTGCGTGGTGCGGGGGTGCTCTGGAACCTGTGGTGGCTGCACTGGAAAATTCAGATTTACGGGGGGGAGAAAAGTGAGGCTCAGCTCCTCTGTACCTTCAGACAGGACACGCAGTGTGGTGCTGCCCCTGCTCCCCACGTGCAGGGGAGCGCTGGAGCTTCCAAAGGGAAGCGATTTCCAAAGGGAAGCGATTTCCAAAGGGAAGGGTTTTCTGTGACACGGAGCCACCCCCGGAGAACAGCCCCGCAAGCAATACAAACAATTTACAGCCCTGCTGCAAAGGCGCTGCGGCGAGCCCCGTAAATGGCCACATAAAGGGAATCCGGGTGGGAGCTGGGAGTGCCCTGACAAGCACAATTCTCCCTTAATTTAATAGAACGGTCCATTCAGCGGAGAATATATTGTAAAGCGCTCTCAGGTTGGATGGCCTCCTATTGTGTCTGGCCTTTGAAGTGCTGATTAGCTGGGCTGGGAACACGCTGATAAAAAGTTAATTTCTATTTGCTGTTGCTTTGTAATTGGATGAACACGAAAGCAATTAAATATTAAAACATACAAACAAATAACGAAGTCACTGTAATTAGCCAAAGTTTGATCACTGTCATATTTATTTAGGAGGAGATGATACGTCTCAGCAGGTGACATTTTAAATACCCTTGGCTGCTTTGGTGTTGTCTTCAGAGAATGCTGAATAATGTACGGAGGATTTAATTAAACCCCATTGTAAATCAGCTGTGATGACAGGGAAGTGACAGCCACATGTTGAAAAGAGAATTAGGCCGCAGCAAGAGAGATTAATTAACTATTTTCTACAGAGTTCAACCTAAGGGTTGCACAGGGAGCTGGTCCGAGGAGGAGAACTTGATTTTTAAGTTGTTCCACTTGAGGCTGGAGCTTGGTGTGGAGAAGGATCCTCTGTACCCAGAGACATCGCAGTCCCTTGCAGGGGTGGCTGGGATCATTCCTAGGTCCCGAGAGTGGACACGTGAGGCACACACAGAGTGCTGCAGCCTGCGGCTCTCCCTTCCCTCTGGGACCATCCCTTTAACGCAGAAAACTTCTTCTACCTCTGAGGTGAATCACAGAAATCCTGAAAAATCCCGGAAAGCTTCTCCCAGCTTTGGAGCAGGAGGGGAAGGGAAGCTCTGGGATATTTGCTCAGGGCTGGCTGCGCCAGAAAACCCCAAAGTTTCTCAGCCAGGGTTACCCGAGCTCCCTGGGCAATGCTTCTGCAGGACGCGCTGCCTGGAGCTCTGTTTGGCCCTCGTCAGGGTCGGTAACCATAAATAAAATTAACCGTGCTGGGAGCCTCCTGTGCCCAGCCTGGTGGGTTTTAGGTTAAGAGTTCTTGCTGGCCCTCGCCTTTGGCAGCTCTTCCCTGCTGCTTGGTGGACGTGCTGCTCCAGGGAAAAGCTTCCAGTGCCCAGGAAAGCACGGGAGGAAGGTGTTGGTGTCTCTGGGAAAGGACAGGGCTGGGAGAGGAGCTGTTCAGGTGGAAGGGAGCCTGAAAACCCTCAAAAACCCTCCATGACTGCTGGAGAAGAGTCAGGAAAAATGGGGAAAGCAGGATGAGATGGAAATAAGAGAGAGCACAAGGAGGAGGGAATGAGAGGAACTAAAAGGTCGGGATGAGGGGGGAAAGGGACAATATGTGTGGTTAATCAGCAGCATTTGCATTTGGAGATTATCAAGGCTGCAGTGTAATGCTTTTAACTAATTTGGTCATTTCTAAAAGCAGTGTTGCCCTTGCGTGGGCTGTGGGGCAAGGAGGTGGCTCAGCTGGAAATGCAAGGCAAGACCTGGAAAAGCATTTTCTCTATGGCACCCCCAAGAAGCTTTTTGGGATCCATAAAGCACTGGTTGCCACTTGCAGGAGGCACTAGACCACACCAGGCTTTTCTTCCTCTCTTCTCCTATAAAGCAACAACATTTCCAGTGTGAGGTGAGAGAAAACCTATTCCCAGCTGCCAGCTCAGGATGGATTTCATCCATGTTTATGCACTCCAGAAATAAAACAAACCTAAGTGTAATGATACAGGAGAAAGCTGAGCTGAAGAATCTTAGAACAGCAAATTGGGCTGAAACCCCCCAGACAGTCCCCGTGCCAGGTTTTCCTACGGCTCTGCTTCGTGTTGGGGATGTGGTTAAGAGCCTCGTGGGCTCGAGCTCTGAGGCAGAAGTTTAAAATGATAAAAAAAGTGGAGTAAATAAAAAATTGGGAGAGCCCTGCAAGGGCAACACGAGCCACGTGCCCGTTTTTGTGGGATGCTGCCGCGTTTTGGGAAGGCACAGGGCGGTTTGGTGCCTCACTGAAGGATCCCATTCATCTCCTCTGGCAGAGCCATCGCTGACCCCCAGGGACCCAGGGCGAGGATGAGCCTGGAGGATTCTGTGTGGGCAGGCCAGGGAAGAAGAGGCAGAGCTCCTTCCCTCACAGGTAAGATGCTGCCTCACCTGGGGTCGCAGCGCCAGGGGGAAACTCTTGCTGCTGGAGATGATGATTTGCACAAAGGACTTTGCATTTCAAAGCCTCAGTCTCCCCTTCTCTTACCAATGAAAACTGGGAGTAATTGTGCACGTTGCCAGGAAAAATCCATGTTATTCCCAGGGGTGTAAATTAATTGATTCAGCCCAGGAAAAAGACCTGGGCACTGTTACAACCTGCTCCCTGAGGGCTTTCTCTTGGTGTATGGGTCTGATCAAAAATGCAAATAAGATCTTAGGAGGGGTAAGGGACTGGAAAGGGTGAGAAGTAAAAAGAAAATACAATATTGTCACGGTGTAAATGAGGAGTTCTTCCTTCTTGAAATACAGCACAAAGCATTGACTTCTAGTCCCCAAAATGCTCTTGTGACTCTTCTGGGTGAAATGAAAATAGAGCAGGGGCTGGAAACTCGCCTGTCAGGGCAGAGTGAGTGGCTGGTTTGGCCATGATGAGATTCAACAGCCCTGGAGCAGGGGAACTGAAGCTCCAAAAATGTGGGGATGTGAAGCCCCAAAAACGTGGGGATGTGAAGCAGCAGGGTCTGAGCTCCACGCCCAAGGGCAGTCACTGCCTGACCTTCTCTCCTGTGGCAGCTGCAGCCTGACTGATGTCAGGGCTGTGTGGGGAGTAATAGGTGTCCAGAAGGGATTTATCCTTTCCCCTGCTTCACCTGTGACTTGCTGACTCTGTTTTGGATCTCTTCTGCATCTTCTGAAGCTTGGAGAGCTGCTGTGACACCCTGGCCACATGCCCTGGCACTGTTCCCTTGGTCTGGGATTGGTGTAACTGCTCACATGGGCTGGGTCATGCTGCTCACTGGGTTTAGAGGAGGGATAACATCTTTTTCCCGTTGGACAGGGAATATGGATGAGCTTTTTGCTGTCTCCCTGTATTTATGGGTTCTTCAGAATCCACAGGGACGGTTTTTCTTTGGTGGCAGGGCCCCAGCCTGCCTGTGCTGCTCCTGCTCTCCCCTCCTTTGTCACACATTTGCTGTGATTTCTGCTCTTCTGACCCAAATCTTCAGCTTGCCAGAGGTGTGTGAGGAAATGCTTTGTGGTGGGTCGTGTGATGGGGAAGAGATGGCCTTTGGGAAGATCCACGGTAAATTTGGCTGCTCCAGGTTGAAGTGATTGTTCAGGCTGTGGTCAGAGGTGACCATCTCAGAGGGATGTGCTGCTCCTGGGGGACTGGGTCTGTCTGGAGCTCGTGGGGCAGCCTGGAGGACTGCAGCAGTCTCAGACAGAATGTGGAGAAGCTTCACCTCAGATGAAGCCCAGAGCTGCCGGGCTCCCAGCTGCGGTGCCAGACGGGGTGGGGAAAGCTGAGGACTCGCAGCCAAAGGTGGAGGTTGTGGATGTGGTGCCTAAAAAGCTTTGAGAAAGCTCTCTCCCAGCTCTGAGAAATGGGTTCTTTCTGCTTCTCAATGCGAGCACCCAACCCCAGGGCACCCTTCTGGTTTTAAACTCCATGCCTCAGTTCTCCCTCTGCACAAGAATATTTCCACTCTCTTGCAGGGCTGCTCTCAGGCAAATTAATGTTTGCAAACCCCTCGGATACTGTGATAATAAATGCTGTGAAAGCCCAGGAGAAAATTAATAGCTCATTATTTAGCCCAGGACTTCAATAGCGTGCCACGGCCAGGACACAGGACTACATATTGAAGGATGAGGATAAAGAAAAATATTGAATAGCTGCTCATTAAGGGAGCACCATCCATCTGGTGTAGGAAAAGGGGCTTTTTCCTGCAGGAAAAAAGTGCTCCATGATCTTATTATTGCACTTTGTGTTTTGATGCCCCTATACAAGGGGACTGGGCTGGGGCTATCTGGACTCGGGCATTTTTCAAGTGCTTGACTGCAACCTGACCACTCTTCTAACACCGGGGTTGGCTTTAATTTACAGCAAAGAGATAAAAATGCCAGTAGATGGCACTCCAGAATATGGGCCGTCGTTCCCGGCTCGGGGAGACCAATGAAATGTGGTGGTGTGTGCCACAAATGGCTTCCCCTGCACAGCTCCTCACATTGCCTCTTCTTCCACCTTTTTCTGGCTCGAGTTTGGTGCACAGAGCAAAGGAAAAAGCAAGTGGGCGAAGCAGCAGATGCTGTTTAGGTGGTCTCTGTGCTCTCCTGTGGTCTCGATTTTGTTTCTACCCTTTGGGTTTAAATTACTTGTCTGGAAACCCTGGGCTCTGCTCTCCTCAGCTGACCCTTTTTTTATGCTTTGCTTACAGCTCGTCTGTAAAATGAGATGAGAACTTAATTTGAAAGCTGTAGTTAATTGACCTAAATAAGCTAAGAACCTTCTGTTGGCTTTAATGTACAAAAAAACCTGCACAACCCTGGCTCTCCTTAAACGTACTGGGGAGCAGAGTGGTTTTCCTGGGGCGTTTTCCAGCTGCTGCTGTTTACTAACAGTGGTTTGTGGTGTGGAATTGTCTGGAGAGCCCTGCCCTGGGGACGGTGTCGTGCTCAGTGCTGGTGTGCAGAGATGGGGAGGCAGCACCAGCCTGGAACAGCTTGGCTTGACTGGGAAAGGTGCACCAGGGCAATGAGTCTAAATCAGGAAAGGCTCTGGCTACAGACTGCTCGTGGGAAGCAAATCCTGGAGCTGCAGGAAGGTCTCTTCACATCTGCTTTGGTACTTGATCTGGCCAGGGAGTCCTGTGCAGGCAGATTTCCTCACCCCACATGGTGTCACGGGGCTGTCAGAAGTGAGGGAGGAGCAGACCCGTTGCTAGAGGGGGCAGGTGCTAAAAAAGCACCTGGTTGCCCAAACACGACCTAAGGCTGACCTTTCAGAGCCATGATAACCTTTCTGATCTGATACCACCTCCCTGCTGGCAGTGCAAGCCCAGGCTGCCCTCCCTCCATGGGAGGAGGAACCCAGCTCTCCCTCCATGCCTCACCAGTGTGTCTGAGCCCTGCTTTGGGAAAACCAGTCCCAGTGTGACCACACAACTCCACCCTGAGCAAGCAGGTGCTCTTGTGCTGGTTTAGCTTGGTTCAGTACTGCCTGGAATAGCTGAAGCCAGAAGGAGGAGGACTGTGTCCACACCTGTAGCAATGCAGTGATCTAAAAATGCTTTTTGGCTGCGTTTGCATCATTTTTCTAATCCAGACAAGTTCCCGGACTTGGCTAGGGAAGTGTGGAGAAGAGGATGGGAAGATAAAAGGCACAGCATTAGCCTCCAGCTCAGCTGCCTGGAAAACTGTGGAGCTGGGCTTTGGGCATGGGCCAGGGGTGGGAGACCTTGGTCTCACCTCTGAGGCTGCTGGAAACCCACTGGGTGAGCTTGGGCAGACAGGAGTCAGCCGCTTCCCTCCTCTGGGCTGCAGTTTTCCTCTTGGAAGACAGGTCAGGCAACAGCCTGGCTCCTTTGTGAAAGCTCTGGCAGCTCTGGGACTGAGATTTCCCTGCTTTGCACGTTCCTCAGGTGGAACGCGTGGGGCGGGCGGGGAGGACGGACTGGGAGTGAGACAGCAAAACGAGATTGTGGATTTAGATCCACCATACAGACGTGGTTGGGGAAGGCTTTTCAGAAATGTGCTTTTCAGCAGAGCCTCTATAGATATTTGCAGGCTCTGGGGGAGGGAAGGGGCAGCTGGAGGCCCGTGGTGCTGGTGGGGAGTCCTCTTGTGGCACAGGCTGAGTGTGCCCGAGGTGCTGGTGGCACTGGCTTGGGTGCAGGGTCAGAATGGATTAACTGATTCGGAAAAAGAGATAAATGTGCTCAGAAATAACCAACCCAGCAGTGATTTGCTGCCTCAAAGGCCCTCCTTCAGGGCAGTGCAGTGACTGCTGATGGCAGCGCTCATTGGAGGGGTCGCGTACCCTCGAAGAATCGCCAACGCACTTCTTAGCTGGGTGGGAGCAGAGAATTCTGGAATATCCCACATTTGAAAGGGCCCTGTGAGGATCAGAGTCCAACCCCTGGCTCCACACAGGGCAACCTTGAAGCTGAACCACATATCAAAGAGCGTTGCACAAGCGGTGTTTGAGCTCTGGCAGGCTGGGGGCCGTGACCCCCTCCCTGGGGAGCAGCTCCAGGGCTTGACCACCCTCTCAGGGAAAAGTTTCTTCATCACTGCCAGTACAATCTTCTGATGCAGCTTCAAGCCAGCTTTTCCAGCCTCCTGTCCCTCATCCTATACGTACACCCAGGTTTGCACAGTCCCAGGTGAAGAATGTGGAGCTTGTTAAGTTTTATTCAGTTGCTGATTGCCCAGAGCTCTGCTGTAGCAAGGTCTCTCCACAAGGCCTCTCCACCTCCAGGGGAATCAACTGGCCCTCCTAATATAACCCTGTTGGCAAGTTTACTTAGTTTGTGTTCAACTCCCCTGTCCAGGAAACTGATAAAACACAAGAGCAGGGGCTCTAAAACTGAGAACAGTCTTGACTGGCCACCAGGCAGATGTTGCCCCATTTGCTGTTGCAGCCTGACCCCTCACCAGCTGTTTTTTCATGTCTGGCTGCCTGCTGGACACTTTGTCCAGAAGGTTACTGCAAGAGGCAGCATCGGGAGCTTTGCTAAAATCCCCAAAGCCCACACCCACTGCCTCCCTTTGCCCACTGGGTGGGTAATTTTGTTATAAAAGGGTATTCAGGAAGTGTCAGGCCTGACTGTCCCTTCATCAGCCTTGGTTTTGTCCACTGACTGAATTGTCTCTCAAATGTTTTTCAATAACTCCCGGAATGATCTTCTCCATAATTTCACCAGGCACTGATGTGAGGCTGACAGGCCTATAATTACCAGGGTTTTCATTCTTGCCCTTTTTGAGAATCGAAATGACATTTGCCAGCTTCCAGTTGACTGGGACTGCTCTGGGTTCCCAGGACCATCGGTAGAAAACTGTGAGAGGGGTCACAACATCAGCCAACTCCTTCTGTCCCCTGGGATGCATCTTATCAGCCCCCATTGTCTTAAATGCATTCAGTTGCAGCAGCAAATCCTGTACAATTTCAAAGCTAACTGGGGCCTTATCACTCCCTGAGCCAAGACCCTCCAGCCTGGGGCTCCAGGCATCCCAGGGGGGATAAAGAGTGAAGGAGTGAAATATCTCTGCTTTATCTTCATCCCTTTCTGTGAGGTGACCAAACCCATCAAGTAACACACCGGTGGTTGGGGTTTGGAGGGAAAGGGAGCACAGACCCCGGGTTGAGAGGGGTCCTGGGAGGGTGCATTGAGCTAAATGCCAGTGGGGTCACCTCAAACCCTGACTCTGCTCAGAAATCTGGCCTGGGACTGGCACCTGTTGCTGCAGGGAGACGTCCCTGCCATGGTAATTGAAATAATGACAGCCCACGGCAGCAGAGGGGAAATCGCCGGCCAGGGACATCGCCTGAGCCAGCAGCAGGAAACAGATGTTCCCCACTACATTTGCTCTCTAAGTGAGAGTACAACAGATGCAAAACAGCGTTAAAATGGTAGCAGGGCTGTAAATACAGCTTCTAATTACTGCACCAGGTAACGTCAGTCACAACAATCCAGATTTCTCCCAAGGATGCTCCGCGAGCAGGTGGGATGTATAAAGTCTTTTTAAAAAATGGATTTGTTGGGTTTTTCCTCTCCCTTTAACGGCACAGAGATAAACTTGCTCCCTTAGGGCAGCAGAGTGGAGCGTCACAGCCTTTCTGCCGGGTGTATCTTTGGTACATGGTGCTGAGAATAACCGAGGAGATGGGAACAGATCATCAAATAGAGAGATTTGGGGACGGGGAGAGGTGGGTGGAGGAAGCTGCCTAGAATGGGAATAGTGTGAGCAGGAAGGGAAAGGAAGGAGCAGCAGTGAAGAGCTCTAAGAGACAGCGTGAGTGACGGAGGCAGAAAATAACTCTGAGCTGGGTGGCCCCAGCTGACTTCTTGGAAGTTACAGTGTTTGCTGTGGAGAGGAGCAATTTGGGATTCCCTGGGCTCTGTCAATGCCTGAGTCACCTTGGTGGGGCTGTAGTAAAAGGTAATTGACCGAAATATTCCCCCTGGTTCTCTGCTAACCACTCTGTCCACCAGTCTGACCTGGGGTTTATAAGTGCTGAACACAGACTCAGCATCTCTGACACCTTTACAGCCCTGGAGCTTCCCCTGCACGTTCTGGGGTCCCCCCCTCTACAATTTGGGATGTGCAAGTCCAAAGGAGTTCGGTTTGTTGTTCATTTTTCTTCCCAAACAGGAACCACTCTTTTTGTCAGACCTGGCTTGGTTTGGAGGGGTTGCTAAATATCTCTTGTGCCACAATAATGTCATTTTTAAGGTGCAAAGGCCTTTCTGAAGTGGCTGACACAGCTCTTCCTGAAGCTGGGAGCATTGTGGCTGCCCAGGTCCCTGTGAGCCTGGGAGTCACAGCTGCTGGGTGCTTTGCAGCTCCAGGTTGGGATTTCCTGAGGCTGGGTGTTGTCTCTTTGATTTTCAGCACTAGCATCACCCTGCTGGGATTTGGGGCTTGTGGAGGGACCTGAGCCATGCAGCCAGCCTTGGTTTGGAATACCAGCAAGGCCATGGGATTCCCTGGAGAGGAGATGTGCATTAGCATGGACACGCCTGTGTCTGCTTCTAACGGAGCTGACTGGGGATTCCTGCATTTCTTTAACAGGTTGGGCAGGTTCCATGGAAAAATACGGATTGTAGCAAGGTATTTGGAGTCTGGATAGATCATGAAAGGGAGAGGAAGATGCATTTCCTTCTCTTCCTTCCTGTAAGTGCTCCTCCAGCTTTGTTACTGTCTCTGCTGTTGGTGGGAATAATGTGTAGGCACTGAAGTGAGAACCTTCAGGATAGTCATGTGTTACAGGCAAGTGTGAAGAGCAGTGCCTGCCTGGAGTTTATTTTGGATATTATTGAGTATTGCAGATATTTCTGGAGCTGATGCTCAGCTTTCCTTTGTGCTCCAGAGCTGCCTTGCCCACCCACCTGCCCGCAGCCCTTTGTGTGGAGCTGGGGAGGCAGAAAGAACTGGCCAAGCCCGAGGTGGGTGAGGGGAAGGATGGTCCTTCTGGCTGCCTGGAGAAGGCAGGGGACAGCCAGCCTGCCCTGTACCTGGCCAGGACATGCCACAGTCCCACGGGACCAGCAAGGAGCAGGGATGTGTCACCACACACAGGAACCAGCACCGGCACCAACCAGGAAACAAAATCCCCCCTCTCTCCTCCCAATCAAATTAAGAGCAGAGAGCAGCAGAAAGTGCATTAACTAATCAAACCGTGGTTTCAAATTGATTATTGCAAATTGCCAACCATAACAATTCTCCTAATGGCGGTGATTTAAAAATAAAAAACAATAAAAATAGAGCCTGCCTTAGGCACTGGGCTAACCCTGTCCTTGCTGGCGGGCGAGGGCTGGCTGCACATCCTGACCCTCGTGCAGGGCTGGCTCCCTGGCTCTGGGGACTCAGATCAGCCCCTAATCTGGGCAGTGTGGGAGCAGATGCTTGGCTGGCTGCTGTTGCTGCTCCTTCCACCCCGGTCTGGCCCGGCGGGGCTGGAGGCAGCGGGATCCTCGCTGGCAGCCGCGGTTTTGGTGCCCAGATGCGGGCAGCAGCCCCGTGCACTTTCCCAGTGGTTTCCCTGGCAACCAAGTCATCCTGCCAGCAGCCTGCAGTGCCAGGAAATAAAACAAGATGACACTACAGCTCCTCAAAAAGAAGGAAAAATAAAAACAGCATGCCAGAAGAACACCAACAACCTGTGTCCTCTTTTCCAACCACCCAAGCTGTTGACCTCCTCTTCCTGGCTCCCAGCCTCTGTTGGTTATGCCTTTGTCCAGGGAGGAGCAGAAAGCCCTGGACTTTGAAGGATTTCAGTCGACTCAGGAAGATGCTGGAGGGCTGGGAAGTGGCTCCTGTGTGAGCTGGGGTCAAGGCCCTGGTCCAATTTTGGCCAAGTTCCTCTATGCTTATTCCCTGGCCAGCCGAGAGATTTGGCTGTGTGTGTTGGGAGCACCATGGGGGAAGGAGTTTGAAGGCACCTGAGCTGCCTCAGATCCTGCTCTGGGCACAGGAACAGCAGCAACAGTCCATCTCTGCCACAAATACGGTGTGTCCGGCGCTTCCTGGGCTCCCCACTCTCCCGTTGTCATGGCCAGCCTTGTGTGGCCTTTGTGCTGCTGCCTGCAGGGGACATGAGACCTGGAGAAAGGGCTACCTTGACCTTTGGTTCACTCTCCAGTGAACTGGCTGTGTGCTTCGTGGGGTTACACCGTCCTGTTTGGTGGTGGCACCGTCAGCAACACCCCCTGAGGGTGTGTGAGGTAGGTCCATGTGCTGGACATCACCCTGTGGTTATTCTGGACTGAACCCTGCTTGCTGTCTGTAACAGGAGGTCCCAGTTCTCTCTTTTGGATGAAGTGAGTTGATCTTGTTGGACAAAAGAGATGATCCTCTCACTTTGCCTCTCTCCTGCTTTCCAGCTCTTGCCTCAGCGAAGTGTTTTGCTCCAGGAGCGTTGGTACAAAATCCAGAGCAGGCGTTTCCCACCCTGTGTTAGTGAAAGCTCTTCCAAGGACATGAGCTCCCACAGGTCATGGAAAGTAGCTCTGGAGACTGAAAATGACTGATAACAAAAAAATTAAATCATTTACACCTGTTTTCCTGTTTTTGAACAATATACAGGTAAGTCCTCAAGTAACATGCATGGCCTTCCTACTCTGAGCAGTGCAAAGGTAAGGCAGGGGTATTTTTTAGATCCACATGAGGACTTCTGGATACAGCTGAGTATGTAGGGAAATACTAGAAAGTGGGATAGACATCTCTATAGTGGAAACTTTTGTTCCAAATAACACCTCCAGGGCTGGGTGTGTGTGTGTGGACACTCACAGAGATGATTTTTACAGGTTAAAACAAATAGTTTTGGGGATTGTTTTGTTTCTTAGGCTGTGCTGTCTTGGTTTTTATTTCTCCTTTTTCTTTTCTTTTTTTTTTTTTTTTTTGTCTGTTAATACAAAACATCTGTGTGCAGGCCTGTTTGTCTGACTCTGCCCAGCCCTGTGTTCCTTTTCTGAGCTGCTCGGACAATTCCTGCAGATTTTACAGGACAGTTTGCTTGTGCACCTCATTCCCTGGTGCAGCAAGACAAGGCTTTCCTTACATTATAAACTGCTGGTTTGTGTAATATAAAACTTCTGTGAGGGTCTCCTCCGAGGCAGTTACACTTGCAAGAGTAAAACCTCCTAACTCCTCCTTTCTCTGGGAGACAGGAGGTAAAACTGGAGATCTCCTCAGCTGCACATGTTGAGTAAAACATGTGCTCGTCAAATTTGTTTATCTGAAGCAGTTTTGCTCGGAAAGACCAAAACACTCCACTGGCAGAGGTGTGCTTGGGAACAGAGGTCCTGCTTCCACTTGCTGCTGATGCCTCTGTTTATGTCTAATTGGCTTTATTAGCCCAGGAGCTCATAATCATGAGTACTTGTGCCCAGGTTGCCTGATACTCGTGCTCACCCACTGGGGTCAAATATAATCACCATCTCCCTTTGATTACCATAAACATTTGATAACCTGGCCGCTGCCAGCAGCTGGAGAGGTTTTATCACCGTTCTCCTGGGAGTTTGTTCCTCTGGCTCAGGAACACCCAGCTAATGTCAAGGAGATAATTTCTATGGAGAAGCTTATCCTGTTTGTACAGGACAAGTCTTGGGACTATAGAGTTACCAGGTAGGTTCTGTTTGTCTCTGAGCGAGGAAAAATATTTCTAAGATGGGCAAACCATGGTGTGCTTGTGTCGAGGGGCACTTGGAGGGTCCCATCCTCCTTTCCTCGTCCCTTTCCTTCACAGAGGCCTGGAGATTGCCCCTCAACCACTAAGAGAGAATGGCATCTGTCCAGGGAAGGCAAATGAACTGGTTTGGTGACCTTCGTCCAGTAGGAGTCCAGATTTGGAAAGACCAGATGATTGTCCCAATCATGTCCCATCAAATGTTGTCCCTTCCTTGTCACACGGCTCATGAACCTGTCCCTGCCCAGGGCTGGTGCATGCTGCCTCCTCCAGCTCCCTGCCCTTGGGAGAGAGCAAAAGGCCAGATTTGTGAGGAGCACCTAATCCTGGGAGAATGGCAATGGGGTCATCAATGCTTCCTTTCCCTATTTTTTGTGTTCTTTTTCTTCTATGGCTGTAGAAAGAAGGAAAAAAAAAAGTGAAGGAAAAGAGAAAAGACGCGGTGAAAAATCTGAAATAATAAATACAAACTTCTCTGAGTGTACAGGGAAGTATAGAAAATATTGACTAAAAAATTTAAAATAGAGGTTTATTCTGAATACAGAAAACAAAACCAGCGTCTTCATACAGCCTGTGGCTTTTTTTCTGGTTTTCTCCTAGCTCCATTAAAACCTCAATAATATACAGGAGCCTATTAAAGATTTCCAAGACGAAACCAAGTTTGGTCATTATCACAAATGGCTCTTTGGTGGGCTGTATCAGAGGAGGGAATGGTCTCGCTGTGGTTCTTAGTGGAAACATGCCCGAATTACAAACCCAGGATCTCTGCTGGCCTCACAGCAGGACTGACAGATGCTGCAAGGAGCGAGGGGTGTTCCCAGCTCTCCTGCTGGCCTGAGCTAACACCCTGTTCCAGGACTAATTCTGCCCCAGGCAGCACACCTGGAGTCCTTTTCTGGGGTAATCCATTCAGTTTTATTTCTGGGAATCCTCAGGGAAGTCTGAACCTTGGCCACTCCTGCTGCTCCTGCAGAGCTCTCCTGGGAGCTGGGGCCCAGCAGCTTTCATCTGCTCTTAAGTCAGACCACCACCATGTATTTTTTAAGCCTGCACATCTCTTCCCCACGCTGAGAGAGGCTGATGGATGCAGCATTTCTGGCAGCCTTTGCTGCCCTGTGCCTGTGTTAGGAGTCTCTCACCTGTGGAGTGGATCAAGTGCTGAACCTTCCCCTCCAGCTGGGTGCAGCCAGCACAAGGTGGTGGTGGGATCTCCCAACAAAACCTCAGCAGTCCTTAACCATGCTCCCCAGGGCCAGAATGTAAAGTCCATCTGTCTTTCTATTGATTGAGGAGACCCCCAAATGCATCTCTGGGACTGACTGACTCTTGGAGAGAGTCCTTTTAATCTACGAGACCAATCCCTCTGTCACTTTGCCTATTGAAGAGAAAATGGGAGAGGCAAGACCTGAGGATGAGGCTTCTCTATGGGATAGCAACAAAACCAACTCTGCCTCTTGGAAGTGAGAAAGAGAGGCAGCAAAAGAAGAGATTTGCTGGGATCTGGCAGTTTATACTGTCATTTTCTTTGGTCTACTGCCAAACAGCCACAGTCTGTGCTTGGGGAAAACACGGGGATGAGTCAGTGTTCTGCACTCAGGTTGTTACAGGCTCTTCTTGCAGGCTCTAATTTAGACTCTGCTGAGTGGATTTGAGTGCTCAGTTCCACTGTGTGTCCTGCTGCCTGTGGGAGGACAGGTCTTTGGCCACAGGGTCTGGCCACGCACCCCCACACAGCCAAGGCTCATCAGAGAGGGGAAGTTAAAATCTCCCTGGGCTGATGTCGGGAAGAGCTGCCCATGGCTGAGTCAAAGGAGCAGCCAAATTCCCCTGCTAGGGGCAATCCCTCAGGAGGGATTTGGGTCAGTGGCAGGGGGGTGCTGTGCCCGTGTGGCTTTTGGCATGCCTGGTTCTGGTGCAAGGAGCAGGGGGATGAGGATGCTCGAGGGTCAGTGCTGCTGTCCCAGGGCTCGGCCACCCAGCACCACTGACAGCTTCGGTTTGTATGGGATCCAAAATCCTCCTAATGGGGCAGCCAGCCCTGGCTGGGGCCTCTCTGCAGCCCTGCTGCCTACTGCTGGCCCTTTCAGGAGCAATGTCAAGAGGAGTACAATCCAGGAGGGATTTCTTAGGGCTTTTCGTGCGAGCCCCTAAGCCAGCAAGGCTGCCTAAGAAATGCAGCCTCACGGCTGGGTCACCCTGCTGCATTCAGGTCATGTTGGGCACAGCTGCTGCTCTTCTGAATTGTCACCTCCACGGGCTCTGGAGGGGTCAGTGCCCACCCTTTTGTGGAGGGAGGTGCTGTCCAGGCCTTGTTCTGACAGCTGCTGCAGAGTCTTTTGTGGTTTAGGTGATTCTTTTCTTGCTAAGAAGGAAGAAAAGGTTGGGTTTTTTTTTAATACTGTCCCTGTTACATTTTAATGGTAACCAGCTGCTAGAGGGGATAATGGGGACCCGTTAGGATGCTGGTTGTTTGCACCGTCTGAGCCTGGCTAGAAATCCTTTTGAAAAGCTCCCTGAGTAAATATCCTTGTAAATTTGGGGAGCAGGGGAGGTCTGTGTGCTCCGTGCCCCCCAAAAGCCGCGGCAAGGCGTGCGCTTGGACTGCAGGGCTCTGCAGGGCTGCAGCTGTGCTGCTCTGAACAAGGGAGCCAAACCTGAGCCTGGGTGGAAATTTTCCAGACTTTTTCATCTATTACTCATAAAGTTTTGATGAACAGATTGTGATCCAGAGAGCTGCTATTCTCTGCATCACGCAGTAAGCCAATGGACAAGGACAAAGTTCCTGCCTGGCCAACCTGCTCAGAAAATGTACCCGTTCCTTTTGTGCTTTCTCTGAGCTTTTCTTTTCTGTATGTACAATTGTAGCTGCTGTGGGTAGAAATAGGAAATTATCTCATACAGGGTATGATGAAAAATAAAAATAAAAGGAAGGGGAAAAAAGTTTCATTTCTCTGTTCCCAGCAGAGAACTTCATCTGGCATATTTTACTGCAAATAGTAATTCCAGTGGACTCACAAAAAATAATTTTCTGAGCTTAGTTTCTGCTAAAAAGCAGGTCTGAATGCAAGCTGGTTTTTTTAATTAACTAGGTGGTTTGTAATCAATTCTACCCTGCCAGGGACAAAAGTGTCTGATTCAGTGTCACGATTGTGAAAATCCTAGCAGGAAAATGTCTCTATACCCAGACAAAAGAATTCTCCACAAACAAGTACTTGTGTCCAAAGCTAATTTGAATGTTAAACACAAAAGGTATTAAGAGGTGTTTTTTTGATGTTTTACTCTTATTTGGACACTTGTGCTGCTTAACTCTGCAACTACCTGTTTGTTCTTGGGCTGAATTAAGCCCTGCTGCATTCGTTAGCATATACAAGAGCTTAGTAATACAATCAGGCACTAATGCATTCATTTTCTACTTGACTGCTCATTCATTCAGATGTTAGTACATAGGAAGAATATGATCAGGGTGACTGTGGGATGAACTAATCAATTCATAATGAATAATCCAAAAATACAGATGTCCTCGGCACAGACTGGGTTCAGCAGAGCTGGAGGAGAGCAGCTGGAGGAGACCCCAGCAAGGGAGGGATGTTCAGCCCTGAGCTGCCACCACCTCATTCCCCCCCCAAAAAAAACCTCAAAAAAAAAGGGGCAGAGCTCAGTGGGAGCCAGTTCAAAAGCTGCAAACTGGGTGCATCCGGAGCAGCCTTGGGCTGCACAGACCTGGCGACCTTCACTGGAGCTGCAGAGATCTTTATTTGCGAGGCTGGTGGGGGAGACCTGCCAGGGTTTCCTCAATGACAACCACTCCTCCTTTCTGTTTGCCTCCCCTCGTCCCAGCCCCCGCCAGGAATTTGTCGTCTGTTGTTTTGTTGGGGGTTTTTTTTTCTGGTTCTGAGCGGCTTGCTCTTACTGTTTTCACTTTAACTTCTCTCCCGGGAGTTAATTATTACAGATAGTTCCGTGTAATCCTCCTGACTGCAAATAAGAAAGCTGAGCTGTGGCCAGAATCCATTTTAAGCTGGGGCAGCACAAACACTTGTACAGCAATCAGAGTGGGTACAGGTCATGGTATCTGTGTGTCTCAAGTGACAGCAGAGCTTTTGAAAGCCACTTTTTTAACTGCTTTAGAAACTCTCATCCAGCTACCTGAAAATGCTGTCGTGACAGGGACTGAGCATTGCCCCTTTATCACCACTTTTCCGTAGGAGATGTGGAGAGCAGAAAGGGCTGGATGATTTCCTGAAGGCTGCCTGGATGTGTGCTACAGCTGTTGCAGGAAAAAGGGGGCTTTTGTCCCCTCCAGTGCCCCTGAACCCTGGCTGCCTCTCGTAGGAGCCTCCTGCTCTTGCAGGAGGGTTGAAGGCCACTTTCAGAGTAAGGCTGGACTAATTATTTGCCTGTTCGCAGATTTTCATCCCTGTGCTTTGCAAACCTTGGACATCCCCTCCATATGCAGCCCTGTCAGTACTGCTGGCGGCTGTTTTCTCCCCCTTGCACTAAAAAATGCTCCTTTTCATGTCAGCACCTCTGGTTCCTAGGAACAAGAAGTTCACCTGGGTTACTCTGACTTGGAAGTGGATGTGACAGGAAGCATTTCCCTTCTTGAGTCTTGGCATGTCCTGGATTTCTTGGGAACAACCAGGACTGGGACCTGTGCCTCCCAGGCAGCTCCCATTTCTCACACACAGCAGTGCTGCACCTCAGTCTGTGCGGGGCAGTGCCGCAGAAGGGATGTGGCAGCAAGTGAACTTCTGCCTTTGTTTCAAAACAAAACAAGATTCAATCTGGGAATGGGGCTTTTGATGCCCGGGAGCAGCTCAGTGATGCTGGTGTGGAGTGATTCCTGCCGGCAGGGATGGCTGTGGGTGGTGGTGAGGTGATGAATGTCTCTGTGATCAACCCCAAAGCCACGGGTAGGGCTGCCCTGCCCACCCCACGGTGTGTTACACCTACACCAGGGGGAACCCTGCACTCCTGGGTTGCTTTCCTAGAGGGATGGGACTGTGTGGATGGGATTATCCACCTGGGGATTGAACCCACTCCTATATGAGGCTTCACCCACCTTAAACCAAAAGATTCGCAAGCAAATTCCAAGAAAACTGAGATGCAGGGTTGCATCGGTCCTGTGGGGTGGAGGCTGCAAGGTCAGGGGAGTTGAGGGCTCAAGGAGAGAGAGATTCAGTAGAAATAGGGGAAGTTCAGCTGGAGCTGTGTGTGCATCTGAGCGTTGCCCGCGCCTGCGCTGCTCCGTGTGTGGGATTTTTCCTTCCCGTTCTTTCACCGCCCGGTGTTCTTTATTGTCTCTTGCAGGTAGATCACTCATTGCCATAAATTTTCTTATCTCTAGTGCTTTTCCAATTATGGATAACAACAGGAAAGCAGTCATTGGTTTCTAAAAGGTCATCAAGATATAGGGCCCGATTGGGAAGGGGATGACTTATGGGGTTGGCTTGTATAAATCTGGGGAAGTTTTATGCACAAGTCAGGCACGAAATGTAAGTGAGATTCATAAAAAACAGAGATTTACACTGGCTTCAGTTAGCAGAAATCAAAATGGTTATGAAAATTTCCCATTCTCTCTCTGCCTGCAAGCTTTAAATGTATTTTTCGAGTGCCCATGGTGCTGGGGAAGGGCTGTCCTACTCCTCTGGGTGACGGACCAGTGCCTGGCCAGAGGATGCCCAGGGTGCAGAGAAGTGGTGAATAGGAGCTTCTCCCACACCTTGTCTTGCCTGTCATCCAGAGGTGAGCTCCTCCATGCAGGAGAGGGAATTTGGTCCCATCTCAGTGTTGGCAGCACCGGGTGACAGCGACAGCTGGGGCAGAGCCAACCCTGAGGTGACACCAGGATTATTGCTGCTGTCTCTCTTTGCAGCCACAGAGTCACTGCACATCTGTGGGGCTTCAGTCACTGAGTTTGTCAGGTTTGGGTGGAGCTGGAGGCTCCTGGTTTTCCATCAGGTGCCAGGCACTGGAGAGTGCTGGAGCCCTGGGGGCTGTGAGCAGAGGAGACACTTTAATCCCTGTGGCACAGGCAGCAGTGACATCCCAAAGCGTTGTTTGCCTTACACACGTGCTGACAGTGTCCACCACCTCTGTAGCATGGCCAGAACTGCTCTCAGGGACACCAGGGGACAGCCTGGCTCTCTTCTGTGCAATCACAGCAGTGTGGTACTGCAGGGCCAGGCTCACCAGGAGAACAGGAGTGAAATGTCTCTCCCGTTTTGTGTCCTGACTTGTCCCACAGCATCCCCAGAAATCAGGTTCTCCTGCTTCCCTCTGCTGCTGACCTGCCTCTCCTTGGCTTTTCTTCTAGCTGCAGGAGTCCAAAGGATGCCAAAGTGGGAACACTTCCATGGGACGTCTCATGCAAACAATAGGCTTCCAACCTGTAAAATTACGTAGTTTGTGCAAAATGCAATAAATAACAGGCAACAGTTCACAGGAGAAGGGGGAGGGCTGCTGACAGCTGGTCTGTTTTGGGCTCTTAGCTGAGGTACCGAAGTTGAAAAACTCATCAGCCCAGCTGCTGGAGAGTCAGAGGGGAGAGAGGAAGGTCTGCCCAAGAACAAGTCATCCTGTCTGGAGAGCTGGATGTCCTTCTGGAGATGGCTCTTGCTCTGTTTCCCATGGAGGGAGCTGGGTCACAGTCACCTCAAGTCACATGGGAGGAACCTGGGCTGCAGGAGTGAGGTGATGGGTGAAGGTCTCAGCCCTGGAGAGCCTCAGCAAAGCAGGACATGGGCACTCACAGCCTTCCTGTGAGCCTCTGAGGTCTGCAAGACAGGTCAAGTTCAGCCACTGCGTGTGAGATAAAGACCAGGCAGAAATTTTGGCTTGCAGGTGCCTTTTCCAGAAGTGCAGTTTCCCTCTTTCCAACAAAAATGCTGTGTAGGCACAGCTTCCAAAGCAGCTGACGTGGCCCAAGGCTGGGAGCAAGGCGAGGAACCAGAGGTTTTGGCATCTCTGACCGTGTGGCCAAACGTGATGTACAACACAGCAGATCTGTCTGCTCCCTAAAACTGCTTCCAAACCCAGCAACTCGGAGTCAGGATAGGGGGGCTGGAAGCAAAGAAAGGTGTTGGGAGCTGCCATGAGCCACTTAACCTCCTGACTAATGCACAAAGTCGTTTCTGTCACAGCTGTCTGAACAATACATTTGCCAATTAAGTTAATTCAATCAAATCCCTCATATCCAACAGAAAGGGCAGAGCAAATCCAGGTGAGGGAGAGAGAACAGAGCCAAAATTCCCCTCTGTGTCACACAAAAGCAGAACAAAGGGCGTGTGTGTGTATAAATATTTATGAATAATTTCACTGCGGAGCCACAGCGTAATTGACAACTCGAAAGTTGGTTCCTGGGACGTGTCCTCCCCACCTGGGAAGTGGTGGAGTGACCTGGGGGACCAGCAGATGCTGTGCTGAGGGCATCACTCCCACTTCAGTGGTTCGAGCACAAAAAGGATGTGCTGGAGGTTTGCTGGCCCAGCAGAGGCTCCGCTCAGCCTTGCTCAGGGATGTGATGCAACTCGTGGAGATGACAGTGTCCATCTCTGGCCTGGAGGGCAGAGGGGTGGCTGTGAACAGGGGTGGCCACCAGCACTCCTGAGGTCCTGAATTTTTCAGTGTTGAGGTTCACCAGGTACCTCCAGGTGTGTTTTTAGCTGGACACCTGCACAGGGATGTGCAGGGTAGAGCCCATGTGGTGTAGCATAAATTTCAACGGGCACTGACAGATCCAAGCACCAAAAACAGCCCCCAAAAAAGGATGAAGGCCTGTGGCAAGCCTGGAATGTGCAGAATGTCAGAGCTGTGCCTGTTCCCGGGGGAATGTTCAATGTTGGAGTCACTCCTTTGGAAGCAGGATATGGGCACAGCCCGCTCTGATGGGGTAGGGAAAAACCAAACTCTTCTTCCTTGACCTGTTCAGCCCTGCTGGGGCGGCCCAAGGTCTGCCTAAATGAGGATGTGATGCAGTCCTGAGGTGGGAAAGGTCAACAGTCAGAGGCCTGCCTGTCTCTGGTGCACCGATGGATAAACTAGGCTCTGCCAGGTTGGGGTATGGATGCTGAAAAAGCTTCAGCAAGGAATTTCTTCAGCTCTCAGCAGCATTTTGTGAGAGCTCTGTCTTTCCCATGCAAGTCATTCAAAACAATGTTACAGTTCTGTGAACTTCTGCACCTGCAAGGTTGTTGTCCACCATTGTTATGGCTCCAACTAGAAAAACATTTAGAGATGGGTGTCTTAGAACTTGGCCAATCACCCTAAGGGGTGGATGGCCAAAAGAACCAATTACTTTATGCCATTTAACACACTTTTTGAGAACTAACATATAAAAACCCTCTAAGAGGTTATTAAATCCTTTTACCCTGAGCCCGGACTTTGTGTCCATTCCGCAGCGAGAACAGCGACACTGGGGAGCAACCCGGCTCGCTGCCTGTCTGTCCTGCCAGGGTAAATATATCCAGAGCCACGTGGGGGTCACGGCCAAATCCAGGCGATCCAACTTCCTGCAATTTATGCTCTTTACCCCCCAGTCCCACAAGAGTTTGTACGAGAGGTGTTGGTTGCAGCATCCCCGCTCCGACCCCGAGGTTCCCGTAACGCCCTGGCAGTGGCTCCCCCCTCCAGGGAGAGAAAAATTGTCATTTCCTTTCTTCTTTTTTTGCCTTTCTCTCCCGCTTTTAGGGCTTGTTGGCAGGACAAAGAATGGCGTCTGAGCGGAGATGCCTGTTCCAGATTGACACCCGGTGAATACGGCCACTCGTAATCACCGCTGACGAGCATTTATCACCTCCTCAGACTGTAATGTGGGGAGCAGGTGTCTGACCTGCGATGACAAAAGCACGGAGTGGCGGCAGGAAGGAAGGAAATAGACAAGATGTCATTTTTCAGCACGATTTTTCTCTCTTTAATGTTCCCCTGGATTATGGGAAACAATCATGGGATGGGGGACGCCGGTGTTTTATGGTGTCAGAAGGGTTTAAGGTTTGAGGTGTAAAAAAAAAAAAAAGAAAAAAAGGTGATGCTGGATCCCGCTGTATTATGGGGTATTTATAGGGCACACTAAGTTGGTTTTTTTCCAATGTATTTACTTGAGTCAAGAAAGATAAATGGGTGTCTGGATCCGAGTACTTGTATCCAAAGGAAATTAAAAGAAACACAGTTCTCTTGAACTTGGCCTCCACTTAGGGCAGAAAAATGACACAGAGATGACCCTTCTTAGATTAAAGGACTGCTCACGCCTCAAAGGAGGCGGCAGAAATTAGTTTGTAAAAATCTCTCCTTCTCGTATTACACATTCCCTGCTTTTCTTCATCTCTGCTTTAAAAGATGCAAAAATCCACCAACTTTGCTGTGCTCTCTTCCAGTGCCGTTTCCCAGCACACTCCTCTGTGTGACCCACGAGCGCTGCTTTAGTGCTGACTTCACCCTTCCATCGTCGAACGTATTTCAAGATGGAAAACAGTTTTAACTTTCCTCATCTGCAGTTTTGGGTTTAAAACCTCATCTCTCATTTTGATAATAGTAATAATCCTGTTCTGAGCCGCTTTCGTGTTTTCCATCTGAAGGGCTGCCAAATGTCCGATGCATTTAAGCAGCACAACATCCTGAGGGCCAGTGAGTGCAAGCTGCCAGGATTCAGATCCAGTTCACTGCACAAATCAACTGTGCCTGAAACCTTGTTCTAGACTCATTATTGCAATGTTCTGCTGGGGAAGGGGGAGCTGAGAGGCAATGGGATGCTACGCTGGATACAGCCAGAGAGTCACAGAATCATCAAAGTTGGGCAAAACCTTTAAAATCATGAAGTCCAGCTGTCAGTCCAGTACCACCACCACGTCCAGCACTAAACCATGGCCTCAAGGGCCACATCCAGGTGGGTTTTGAGCACTTCCGGTGCTCAAAGGTGACTCCACTGCTTCCCTGCACAGTCCACTCAAATGCTTTACCACCCTTTCTATGAAAAAAAAAAAAAAATCCATGAAAAGATGGAGGAACATCTCCGTATCTCTGTGCTCCTGGGCAGGGAGAGCTGTTTGCAGGTCGGCCTGGCTGTGAGAAATGCTCCCTTCAGCCTTTGTGTTGTCTCCACACGCACATGAGTTACTCTGGGGCTCTCTGGGAGGGCTTGGGAGCAGTTGGTGCTGCTGCTGAGCACTAAGAGAACGAATTCTGCAAGGAACAGTTTCCTCCTCTGGTTTATTTGATTGATGCAGATTGATTAGCGTTAACTAATCCTAGAGATAATTTGGAGCCAGAGGCTGCACAATACATACGATGGGGCTCTCTCTTCTCTTTGCTAAGTGGGAATAAACCAGATTTCCTTTCTTTGCACAGCTCCAGGCAGAGAGGTCTCTGTGCACCTATGACACCCCTTGAGTCTTGCTCTTCCCCCAACAACTGCAGTGTCTGGGATCAGTGCCGAGGTCCCCACCAAAGAATGACCCCATCCTTGCCAGCACTGCTCTAGGCACACCTCCCATGCAGAGGAAGAGCTCCTGTGGGATGCCACGAGGGGGAGGAAGGAAGGAACAGCGGCTCAGAGACGGGCACCACAACCTTCACACTCAGGGGTGCAGAAGAATTCCGTGCAGCCCTGTTAGTACAGGAGAGGGGAGGCAGGGGACGGAAAGGAGAAGTGAACGTGGGAGACAAGCCCTGCACAGGGAGCTCTCTGCACCCAGAGATGTTCTCTGTCCCCTGAGCAGGAGCACCCAGGTCCATCAGCACAGTTCCTCTGCGCAGGTCCTCGCCCTGCTCTGTCCCACGTTGGCACCACGAGGTGCTCCCTGCACATCCACATCAGCCTCCAAAGCACATCTCCACACCCTTGGAAGCAAACCCAGCAGAACTGACAGCAGCCAGGAAGGATTTACAAGCCCACCTCTTTTTGTCCTTGATGGGGTGCTCTTTGATGGGATTGCTGTGGGACAGAGGCTTTTCCTCCTGTGCTACCAAAACTAAATAAAAACAAGGACAAAATTTTGGAGATGGTGGTAATGAAATTAAGGGGGCTGCTTGTCTCTATCAGTAACAACCTTCTGGCTCATAATCTGAACAGAAATAATAATTTGAAAGAGAAGATAATTGAATTAAACAGACAACCAAACTGGAGGAATGAGACTTTTGATGAACAAGGGCAGCTGGGGGAAAAGTAGAGGAGGTGGCAGGGAAAAGAAGCACATCTCTTTAAATTGTCAATCTCTCAGGGCAAGGTTGCTGCAGACATAATGAGTGTCCTAGTGAATTATCTCCCACTTTTATTGTCTGTTGCTACCATGGAAAGATGGGGAGGTGGGGAAACTAACTTTT
>VXAD01003666.1:350191-368243 GCA_013399195.1 Dicrurus megarhynchus | reverse complement strand
TTTTTTTTTTTTTTTTTTATTTGGACAGACTTAAAGAAGTGGCATCAAATTTGAAGGGCACCCAATCAATCTGTTGTCCTAGCTGCATGAAATTGTATTTCCTTGCCACTTCATATCTTATTTGCAGCAGCTGGGCTGTAAGTCATTGGTGATAACATTCTTTATTATGCAGCCGTGTTTATGAACTGTGCCTGGAAAGAGATGATAGAAATATGCAGCAATATGCAAAGGGGGGGATGCTGGGGGGAGGGGGAATAAATGCTTGTTGCTAGGGCAACCGTGGGGCTATTTTGGGCATCAAATTTTGCAGATGATGAAAAGCGTTTTCATGTGATGGTTGGTCTCTCTGGGAAGAGAAGGGGAGAGAGGGCACACAATAAACGGGGAGATAATATTCAAGAAGGCAGTCATTTAATTTTTTCATATATAAATACATCTATAGTTTCAGCTGCACTGGAAATGCATTAAAACCAAAGGAGTCGCTACCTCTTAGTTAGGGGGAAGGAGAGATGTTTTGAATAACTAAATAGGAGATGGAATGCTGGTGATTTGGGAGGCTTTCCGACTCTCTTGGCACAGCCTAAATCCAGCCGGTGCCCTCAGGAAGTTCCTCACGAGTCTGGATGGTGTCTGCAGCCACCCCTGCTTGCCCCTGGTCCCTCTGGCCACAGGCAGCTAACAGCTCCTTCCCCCAAAGCTTTATCCATCTCCATCCCAATGGAAATTGAGCCAATTAATTCACAACCCCTTTCTGTCACAGGTTAAAAACCACCAAATTTTCAAAGGCTGCTCTTGACTCCTGCAAGTATCTAATGATACCCATTAAAATGCTAAATTCATAAAAAATGGGAGCTGCTCTCAGGCAGTTGCCCTCAGTCAGTGATCTCCACTCTGGAGGATGTGAGCTGCTCCCACCAGCTGACACGGGGGCACGGAGGGAAGGGCTGGATGTCCCCTCCATGCACCCAGCCTGTTGAGAAGGTCCTGGGGACTCTCAGGGCTGAGTTTTAGGCACAGAAGCCAGTCTGGATATTGATGCTTTGAGCCCAGGGTAGTCCTGAGGAGCTGCTGGGGCCACGAGCACTTTTACAGAGCAATCACAAGCGTCCCACCGCTGTCCTGTAGCAGAGGGACGCCAGCGAGCACACGGGGGTCACAGCGTGGGGGACAGGGTCACATCACAGGCATTTGCCCCCGCTGGGACCAAGGCAGGGCCTCCTCTGCTGGTGGGGATGGAGGGGGGGGCCCCAGCCAGGGCTTTGCACCTTCACCCGTGGAGCTCTCGCAGCACTAAGAGGGCAGGAGAGCACAGCAGGAGCGCTTGGGGATGTCACCGGAACCGCGTGGAAAAACAAAAAACTCTCCAGCAACATTTATTCGTGTTAGAGAATCAAGGCATTACTTTATTCCGGCCAGGATGTTGTTCTGGCCGGGACGTGCGACAGAAATAATTTCATCCACACGTAGCCCGGGTTGTGCAGAGAAAATCATTCCATCGCACACGGTTCTCCACCAGATTTCCCACACGCCCAAACAGCCAAAACCCAGAGAAATTCATCGGTTCGGTGTTCCTTGGCCCCGAGTTACACAATTCTCAGTATTTGGTTTCCTGTTGGTCATTGATCCCTTCGCCTTCGATGCTAATTAGGTCCTCGTTCTTGGTTCTCTTTATCGATCTTTTCCCAGCCCAGGTGTCTCCGACCCACCAGGGGGTCGAGCGCTGATGTTCCTTAATGGTCGCTTATCTCCTGTGTCTCTTCTGTGATATCCCCATTCTGGAGATGTTAAAACTCATCAGGCCTCGTCCGGGGAGCAGAGTCCTTTACAAAGAAATCTCCATTCCCTTCCTCCCGGGCGAAGACGAACAAAACCCCTGACTGAAGTTAGTTAAAAAAAAAAAAAAAATTAAAAAATTAGAAGTTGTGTCATTTCCAACAGTGGAGCGGGATAAGAATTTGTCCTCATTTCTCAGCTTCTGACTTCTCCGAGCATCAAGTTTTATGGTCTACACCATCTCTGTCGCAGCGCTGCTTTTCTTAATTTGATCTTAGTGGAATTGCTCCAAGCAAGAACAAGCTCATGAGTGTTGTTTGCAGCCCCTGGATGATGACTGGTGCTCGAGCCGTTCTTAAAATCCTTGGGACTCCAAATATATTGGCACATTAAGCTGGTTAAAATGAACTGCGCATGTTTACAGCGAGAAATCTATTTCAAATGCAATATAATGTGACTCTCTTATTGCTCTAAAGTTGTGTTTTTAATTAAGTAGTTTTCAATGGCAGTGAGATTCTTCTTGAATAATTAAATCAAGGTAGTTTAGTGAGTAATTGTAAAGCGAATTGCTGAGACCATCAGGCTGCTGTTGAGACAGTCTGTTTTCTTTCAGAAAATTAATTCAAGTGACGCGTGTTGCTAAGAAAGTAGTAGCACATTGTGCTGGGTAATGGGCATTTGTCTTGGAATGCTTTGTGTCTCGGCGCTGCTTCTTTCTCATTCTGCCTTGCCAGCTTTCAGTTGTCTTCTCCAGAAACAAATGCTGATGACTTCCCGCTTTGCCGTAATCCGCCGCCCTGGGTAGCTCAGCAGAGAAGGATGGAAAGGGAGTGGGTGATAATCGAGTTACTAAAGAACATAAGCACCGACCCGTTCTGGTGTGAATGAAACAGGACTTTCTGGGCTGGATTTCCCAGCTTTCGGCCCAGGGACAACAGAGCCAGCCCCATCTCCCGACATCAGATTCAGAGTTTTCACTGCTCGTGTCTTAATGCGGTATTCAAGGTGTCTCGCTTGGCACGGAGTAATTCTTTCGCTGCTGGGTATTCCGAATGCAAACAGCCGGCGGATATCTTCCATCGTATTAAACTTTATTTGCCGGGAGATCAAGGGGAAAACCCCTGCGCAAACCCCAGCGTGTACAGGTGCCTAGGGCAGGATGTCCAAACACAGCCACAGTGAAGAAAAATTAGTGCACACTGTAGAAACAGTATTTTTGATGTATTTTTAAAAATTATTTTTATTAAAGCCTACCTCATGTTCCCTTAGCAGCTTCCCGTGCTCTGCCTGAGGAGTATGTCTAACAAATAACACCAGCATTACACAAATTTTTGGGGAAGCTGGGCTCACTCCGGAGCGGCTTGTGGAAATTTTCCAAGGCAAAAATGAAGAATTAAGCGAGGAGAGTCTGGCCGCCGTCCTGACGTTATCCTCAGGCACCGGCAACCACACAACAATTTGCTTTTTTAGGCTGTTTATTCTATCACCACGAAGCCCACGAGGACCGAGGGGGATACCGATATCTTGCGGAATCACTCCTGGTGGAGGGGGGGGTGGATCTTTCTAAAGCACCTCAGCGATTTAGGAGTTCAGCCTTACGGAGAAGCACTCGGGTACCTCTGGCAATCCCATTCACGACTCTCCGTTATGCTGTGCGAACCTGCTGCCCTCCACGGGGACGTTATTTCATGCTCCAGGTAGCAATGGAAAACTCGGGTTTTTAGCACCACGCTGGCTTTCCATCAGGAGAGCGATTTGCGGAGCCGGTGTTGCCGCAGCCGCCTCCATTTCCCGGGATTTTCCTGGAGCCTTCCCGCTGTCACCTCCGGCTGTTCCTCAAAGATTCAAGGATTTTCTGGGCCGGCTTTTCTGCAGCTCCGGGCTCTGCTCTCGAGGCAGTCCTTACCTGCCAGGGTGGGATATTTGGAGAAAACAGCTCTTTCTCTCTGTGTTTGCAGCTCTGAAATAGAGATGTCAGCACAACAGGGGCGAGGAGGAAGCTTTTGGGGAGAACAGAGGCTGCAGAACTGCAGAGCATCCCCAGCTGTTAGTGGCTGCTCAAGTTTTGATGAAATGTCAGACTTGAAAAGTTTTTGGAAAAATTGTCCCACTTCTTGCTGCAGGAAGAGGCAGATATCCCACATTTTTCAGTATTTTTTTTTTTAAGAGAAAGTTTAGACAGGGAAATGTTTTTATTTTATTCTGTTTTTTTAAGGCTTTTTCTGTGTGTTTCCAACCACTTAGTCCCCCAAGAATGTGCTGACTGTCTTTTGTTGTGTACTCATATCAATGCTGAGAACCTGGAAACTTCCATTTAATCATTTCTGGTCTCACCCGCACTTGAGTTACCAGAAACTCCGAGCACAAAGCTGAAACCCTCTTTGTTCCAACAATATTTACACTACACAGGCACACAAACAGGTATCAAATTTAGGAGTAACACAAATTCAGGCTCTTTTTATATATTTTTTCCAGGACATGGAAGATTCTGCCTGTGAATTTAATACCAAAGACAGTCAAGATCTTGGTGAGAGACAGAAGGTCAGTCCTTTAGCTTTGTTTATTCCAAGACTAAATCTTGCCTCTTAACGATTGCATTGATGCCTTCTGCTTTACAAACAAAGCTTTGTGCCCTGCTTGACAAAAATGAGTCATTACCACCGCTGGGACGATCTGGAGGCAGCCAGAGTGAGGTGATGTTTTTGTTGTGTGTCCAAAACAGATTTCGGCCTTATTTGAAACTCAGGTTTAAGGTCATACCTCGTGACAGGCTCTTCGTGCAGCTCTTTGGTGCAATATATGGAAATGGATACAGATATCCTGGTCTGGTTTTTGCATCTGGGAGTGTAAATCTTTCCTGCTCTCCTGGACTTACCCAAATCTCCCTTGCTAACACACATTTCTGCTCCTTTATTTTTTGGAGAGGGAGCAAAGAAACAGTGTTTTATCACACTCTGTGTGGTCTTGGGGGTCCTGCCTGGAGTAGGACAAGTATTTAAAAACAAATAACCACCCCCCTTGCAAATATTTGTTTAAATGTTCCGGTTTTACTGTTTCTGTTCCATGTGGGATGTGCAAAGACACATTTGAATCCAAACGGGGACAAAGGGGATGACGGCTTTGCCATCTAACATCTCAAGGTGACAACTCGAACTTTTCTTTTGCTTAAAATAACCTTATTTATAACAGAGGAGTGTAAATGGGAGTAAGAAAGAGAATGCATTTTCATGTGCCAGTTTCTATCACCTCACTTCCAAATTTAGTTTGCTGCTATAAATCTGTCCTTCTTCCCTAGAGGCCCTTTAGCTCTCCTGTCAAAGTTTGTCTCCACCCATGCATCTGTGTCTGAGCAGCCTCCAGTTAAAATGGGCTGCGCCCCAAGGGTTCTCAAACTTGGGGAGATTTTAGGGGTTTAAGAAGTTTTTATGTGCATTTATACATTTGATGTATTTACACATATAAAATATGAAACACAGGTGTATATTTCTTCGATGTGTATTTCATAGTAACTTAAATGTCAGTCCCTAATCTGTCAGCTCTCCAACCCATCTATTCCAGCCCCACCCTGGACAGGAACAGTGTGGTTTACCCCTCAGCAGATGCTGTTAATTGTTGGTACCAAAGCCCCAAAGTAGGTGGAAGTTTGGATAAGAGATTTTGATTTGATGATAAATGAAGCAGAAAAATCAAACAAGATATCTGAAGGCCGTCCCTAGGCAACAGCAGCACAGCCAGAGCATCTGGTGTTCCCTACAGCAACAAGATGGTTCAAAAGGAAATGCAGTGAATATCAGAAATCATTACTAGAATAAGGGGCAGCTCCAGGATTTTGGTTAAAAAACAAAACAAAACAAACAGCAAAACACACAAACACAACCCCCACAACCATTCCTGCTTAGAGAAGGTTTCCTTTGCTCCAGTGACCCCCCCTGCAGCCACCAGTCACCACTGGGCTGATGATTCTGCCACTCATGGTCCTTCCTGCCATGGGCTGAGCCAAACCCTCTGGTCTGACAGAGTTGCAAGGCAGAAATGGGGGATTATTAACAGTTCTTGATTTAAACTTGGGAGAGTTGAGGTGAGTCAGTGCTGCTAAAGGACTGTTTTCCTAAAGGCCTTGGAGAGAGAATTTGTTCACTGGAGCTTTGGCCCCTGCGCTGTGTGTGTCACACGTGGTTTGTTGATGAGGGTACGTGTGGGGTGCGCCTTTTGCACAGGCAGGGGCAGACCTGGAGAAAGCAGAAAAACAGAAAAGTAGAAAAAGTGGAAAAACGGCATCACATCTAAGAGACGCTTCAGAAGGCAGGTATTACTCCAAGTCACATCAGCACAAGAGAAAACCTCAATGCCCAGGGGTGAAAGGGGAGGGTGGCTGCTCTGGGAAGGGAGGGCAGGCATTTAAAGCAGGACACAGCCCTGCAGACTGAGCAAACCCCAGCTTTAAGCCCTCGTGGATGCTCAAACCTAAAGATATTGCGGTGTGTGCTCAATTTTTACCTCAGCCTCAGCTGTACAGGGCTGGAAGGAGCCTCAAGCATCGCCAGAGCTCTGCTCCCTCTTCCAGTGATGGACCAGCTGTGCCTTTCCCTATAATTTCATCTCCTAATGCCTTGTCCAGGTTCAAGGGGGGCACAAACTTTTGCCTTTTCATTTTGAGCCTGAAACAATGGCTGAGCTCTTGGCCTCCCGTGGGGGTGAAGGAGGTAACCTCCCTCCTCATGGTGTCCTCATGAATAATTCCACCTCTCGCCCACTTGATTTCAGGTTTCCCAAAATAACTGACACTCTTCACACCGAGAGCAAGCAATCCTGGGGAAAATAAAATACATTAAACAGCTACACCAACCTTGAGAGAGCCCTGAGCGAGTCGGTGATTAAAAAAAAAAAAAAAAGAAAATGCAGGAGAGGTTCTGTAAAAAAATTTGAGAGTTGATGGGAAAAATACCATATCACTCATATTTGCAGTGAATATCTGCCTTAGTTGCTTTTTTTGGGGGGACGTGACTGCCTTCTGTCTGTGAACCCACACTGATGGAGCTGGATCCCTGGGAGGACGGGGAGGGATGACATGGGTGATACAGCACGGCTTGATTTGCCATCGGGATCCGTCCCGCCTGCCTGAGCAGCCTTTCCCCTTCAGACAACTCAAAATTTCCCTTCCGAGTGCGACTCCCCTCTTCAGATGTGCTGTACAATGTCTCTCCACTGGATACCCACCGAATGCCTAATTTTTAACCACTCTGTCTGTCAGATCCACAAAAGCTGTTACTGGAGGTGTTTGCATAAAAGAGCTCCACTATAGGTATCTGAGAGCAGCTGGCGATGCTCTAGACAGTCTCCAGCCGTGCTGAGCCAGGCAGGATGCTTTAGTCTCCCTGGCTTAATGGCTACGTGCGGTTCCTTAATGTGCCCTCCCCCTCAATTGCCTCCCAAATTAGCATGCAGAATGTGTCCAGCCTCGGAAAGAAAAAAGAAGTTTGGAACCTCTTGGATCCAGGCAAGACAGGTTGTGGTGTTACCGGGAATAAAATGCAGCTCTGACAGGGAGAGGTCAGGGAATGATCAGCCCTGGGCTCGGGCAGCACAGACCCGGGCATGTGGGGAAAACGATGGGATAACCCTGCTCGGCACTGTGAGCCCAGCCTGGGCTCTGCCTCTGCTGAGGTGAAGCATGTCCACAACGGTTTTATCTGGTTTGAACCCCATTAACAGCCTCCAGGGGTGGTTTAACCCACTGGGCAGTGCTAGCGTGGGGCAGGACTCCTGTCATGCACGGTGGTGGAGAAAGGGAGAGCGCCTGGGGACACGGTTCAGTGATGGACTGGGGAGTTTTGGGCCAACAGTTGGACTCAAAGGTCTGAGAGGTCTTTTCCAACCAAGACAATTCTATTTCTCAGTTGGTTGCTGCAGCTGGACATTGGACAGTGGAGCTCAGAACATTGGATTGACTCTTGTGGGTGATAAAATCAGTAGTGCTCAGTGCCCACAACCTGCTAAAAGCTTTCAGGTTCTTGCTGTGCCATCCGGCCTGTTGGGTGTGAATGAGGCTCCCTGACAGTCCTGGCCACTGCTGAGGTCCTTCATGGCTGGATTTAAGCAGACCAAGAGATGTCAGTCTCCCAAGTAACTTTGTGGGAGAGGCAGAGTCAGTGTGTGCTGCCCCAGACCCCGCTCCTCATCTTTGGTGGTTGCTGTGCTTCCCAACTGTGTGATTTGAAGCTCACATAATTCTGTTCGGGGGTGGGTAATTTCTCCATCAAACTTCTCTGCGTGGTTAAGGACCACATATAAAATTGTAGTAGCACTTGTGGCATTCGATGTTGCGTTTTCTTCTCAATCCCTTTTTCTCCTGTCCTTCATTTCTCCTGTCCTGCACCTCTCCTGCCTTTCAGTGCTGTGCTTTTAAGCCTTAAATCAATCTGGCTGTAGTTTAAGGACAAACCATAACAGCCAAGAGCAGAAATCACACGGGAGAGGCTGTGTTGGGCAGGAGAGCCCCAGCCTGCTGCTGACACCTTCACCTTGTTCTGCTGTGCTCACCTGCGATGCTCACCAGTAACACACGAGCTTTGTGTTGAACACTCAGCTGCCAAATTCCAAATGTCTGAAATCACAGGTTTTTAGAGGTGTTGGTGGCCTCACAAGCTGGAGTGGCTGGTGTTTCCCTGGAAATGCAAGCGTGCACAGCGTTCAGCCCACCGTGGGTTTTTTGCTTTGGTGGTAACCTCTGGCATTCCTGGAAACTTCCAGATGAGATGGGATAATGGTAACAACAGTGGAAAAATGCTAAGGGAAGGTTTGCTTTAATGGGTGCAGCTACCCAGGGAAGCAGGAACTGTTTTGGTCTTGTGGCTTGCTGAAGAAGAACCACGTAAGGAGCTGTCGGTGCTCGCAGGGCTCGTGGTGCGCTCGGAGGCGCAAATAACTGATTCCAAAGTTGATATAATCAGAGAATAAAGGAAGATTGGGTGTTATAGGTTAAGCTGCTGTAAATTAAAGCAGCTCTGCTGAGCTCATTGCAGTTGTTCTGGGTTATTGCAAATGTAAGTGAGAGGAGTTGACTCTGTTTTTCCAGCAGTGATTGGCTGGAAAATGCAGTTTTCTGGTGCGTGAGTAAAAGTGAGTGGGGCAACTTGGTCTTCATAAAACAGAATATTTCCTGTTAGGGTCTTTGTACTGCGTACTGTAAGCCAGACAGACCTGTTGTCCTCTTACAAGCTGCAAATTACCCAGGCAAATGTAATTACCCATTCTCTTTGTTATTGGTGTGCAGTTGGAAGCTTCAAGCAATCGTCCCTTTCTTGGTATTTCAAAGCTTGCTCGAAAGATGCATCCTTGATATTGAACACAATGATGTCCTTTTTTTTTTTTAAATTCAATTAAACATTTGCCTACTGTGACTCTTTATTCACTGCAAATTGTCTCTGTAAATAATCTTCATCAAAAGTCAGAACCAATCCCCATTAGTTGTTTAGATTAATTAATGAGTCCCCCTGGAGCCACCCAAATGAATTCAATTTAAACGTCAACAACTTGGCTATGGAGTTTCCCAGGTTGGCATTAAGACAATATTAAACCTGCAATAAGTCACATTTAAAATGTTAATTCAAAGAAGCTCTCCATTTAGAGCATTTAATTAAATCCTTAAATAAACTGCATGGGCTCAATACCAGATGGTTCTGCATTTTCATTGCAGCAGAGAGCCTTGAAGTCATTGAGGGAAGTAATATTGGAGGCATGGTGAAGATAACCAGGATATATAGTGTAATAAAATCTAATCTTGTTTCCAGCAGGGAGATTCAGTGTATGTACACAACCTAGGCTAAAATTGTAAGTTAATTACATTAACCCCAGTGTACTCTGGTATCTGAGCAGCCAGAGATGAAATTAGTCTTTTTCCTATCATAAGATTCTTTTCAACTTCACTATATTAATTTTTAGCCAAATACTTACTCATAAGGAAAATTGAAGTTAATGTAACCAAAGACAAAGTAATGCAGTCTTAATATTCTGAAGGGATTACGGAGGGCCGTGAAAATACACTTTGCAAATGTCACTCACTTTGAATGGATTTGTGGTGGGAAGGTGGGGGGAAAAGAATTATGGCTGTGATCTGCACCATGCTGGGGTTTAATAAAAGTCGCGATTTAAGAAATTCGGGCCTTGGGGAAAAAAAAAAAGCTAAAAAAAAGAGAGGAAAAGAGATAAATACCTCTGTCCAAAGGCCTAAATTGCCAAGACATGGTGAGTGTCCTCCTCTGCCAGAAGACAAAGGTATGAGATCCTTGAAATCAAGTTGAAACTCTGGGAGATGATTTGGGTTAGGATATCCCATTCAAATATCTGTATGTTTGCGGATTTTTTTGGTCCTTGTTGCAAGGAATATCCTTTTGACTGCACCCATTCGTGTTGTAAAAGTTCTCACAACAAGTAAAGACAGAGCATTGTCTCTTGGCAGAAATCAAAATTATATTGGGGCAATAAAGTGGGTTTTTCTTTTTGTTTACTCATTTCCTTAAACGTTGCTTTGTGACCAGTCTCTGGGTGCCAGTGAGATGATGCCACTGGTTCAAAAGTTGTCCTCCAGTGTCTGTCCTGCCTCTAAAAACCAGACCCTTTCCCAGTGCCAGGTGCCTCCTCTCTGGGTGTTTGACGCAGCCTCCTCGAACAGCTCGAGGAGCAGATCAGCCCTCTGGGTCTCAACTCAAGGGCTGAAAGCCACCACGAGAGGATTTAGTCTGTTCCCTCCCCGTGAGTTGTAAACCAGGGGTGTTATTAATGCAGCTCAGCGAAGGGAATAACTTTTTCTCTTAATATTCAAGAAAGTGTAACTCAATTTCCAAAAATACGGGTTTCTGCCTGTTGGGTAATAAAATGCATCAGGGAGGAGAAATTACTTTGCTGTCGTGGCAGGGCAGATTTGCACTGTTTGGGCTTTGCTGGGACACTGGTGGGAGCCCAGGGAGGGACCTGAGCCACGTCAGCAGCACAGATTCCATGCATGGTGGCACAAAGGACTGGAGCTGGTGAGGAGTGGCCTGAGCCTGTCCCTGCAGGGGCTGAAAGGACCCAGAAAAGTCTCTTCAAAACATTGGCACAGGCTGCCCAGAGAAGCTGTGGATGGTCCATCCCTGGAAACATTGAAGGCCAGGTTGGATGGGGCTCTTGAGCGACGTGGTCTAGTGGAAGGTGTCCCTGCCCGTGGTGGGAGGTTGGACTAGAGGAGCTTTAAAAGTCCTTTCCAACCCCCACTCTGTGGTTCTAACTCTCCATCCTGCCCCTGTCCCGTCCCACCCCATGGTGCTGGGGTGACTTGGCCTCGTGCCCACGCTCCTTTCCTGTTGTCACAGCTCTGGGTGACTCTGGTGGCACCCAGGCTCTGCACCCCAGGATGTGGTCACCCTCCTCCAGCGAGGTGAGCTCTCCGTGCTGTGCCTGGGGGGATGGAAACACCAAAGATTTGTTTCTTTGGTAGTCCTGCAATAACCTTTTGGCTTCAATAACCCCTCTGGTGCAGCTCCTCGTGGTCAGAGCCACTTCACTGGAGAAGCTGATGGTGTTAAAATCAGCTAGGATGAATTATTTTACATAACCTAAAGGTAAAAAGAAAACCCCAAATTTCCTCCTACATCCCTGCCTGTCTTCTCCTCCTCCCTCCAAGGAAACTGGAGCTATTTGGTGACCTGAAAACATCTGAGGACAGCAGATGACACAGCCTTGTGCCACTGCCTGCAGACCCCCAGCTCTGCCAGCCTTCGGGGAGCTGCAGCCCTGCTGCTGTGTGGGGTCACAGCCAGCTCCCCCTCTGCGGGGTCAGAGGGGAACAGGGGCTGGTTTGGGTCTAAATTAGGCCAAGCACCACTCTGGGCCCGTTTACCCACATGTGTAGGAGTGACAAGATGAATTTGTAAAACTTTCCATCTCTTCTTTGCTTAGAGGAGCCTCAAATGACACGCTCTGGAAATCCCCCAAACCTTGACCGACGTGAAAAGTCACTGCAGTTTAAACAACCCCCAGACTGACAATTTCAGAATCACTAAAGTTGAAAGTTTCTGACTGCAGCGCTCTCCCCACTCAGTCCCAGTGCTGGGAATGAGGCCAGCAGCACAGAGCACGGAGGTTGCTTTGGAAGGGATCCCCTGGAGGATTTTCTTTCCTCTTGCTGTGTGTCATGTTAACTGGGAGATGGTCTCCACCAGGGAAGACATCAGAAAGCATTGGTGAATTTTACCTGGTTTCTTGCCTTCTCGTTTGGTCGTTTGGTTTGATTTTTTTTTTGTTTTTTTTCTGTTTGTTTGTTTGGTTTGGTTTTTTGGGGTTTTTTTTGGGTTTGTTTTTTTTTTTGTTCCATCTGAGGGTTACTTCTTGATCATGTGTGCCCTGGTTTCAGATGGGATAAAATTCATTTTCTTCTTAGCTGGTGCAGTGCTGTGTTTTGAATTTAACATGAGAATAGTGTTGATAACACACTGATGTTTTAGTTGATGCCCGGTAATGCTTACCCGCATTCAAGAACTTAGCTGTGTCCTGTGCTTTGCCAGTGAGGAGTTGAACAAAAAGCTGGGAGGGACATGGCCAGGACAGCTGACCCAAACTGGCCAAAGGGATATTCCAGGCCACAGAAAGTCATGCCCAGTGCATAAACTGGGGGGAAGTTGGCTGGGAGCTCCCCGTTGCTGCTCAGGGATGGGCTGGGCATCATTCAGGGGGTGGTGAGCAGCTGTGTTGTGCATCACTTGTTCCTCTTGGATCTTATTCCTCTCCTCCTCCTTTTCATTACACTTACTATTGTTGTTTCTATAGTCAAGATTATTACAATAGTTTATTTTGTTTCAGTTATTAAACCAAGAGAAGAAGGCATGAGACCGACTTGGTTGTAGGGAGTTGGTGGCTTGGTCGTTCACAGCCTGGTTTTATTTATTGCTGAATGAGGATTCATTTAATAGCAATGAGCAGTTCTCCAGGTGTTAAAGACAAAACCTTGCCCATCCCTGGAAGTTCTCCAGGTGTTAAAGACAAAACCTTGCCCATCCCTGCCTGGTGCCTTGGCACCTTCTTGCCTGCTCTGCGTTGGCTCTGCTGCATTTTGCTTTATATCCTGTGGTTTGTGCTCTGGGGCTTGATTTAGTTACCTGAGGCTGTGGGGACACAAAGCAATGAGGAGCAGAAAATAACCCCAGAATGATGTTTCCATTACCAAGCCAGCTGTTTCCCTGGCAACACAAAGTTCTTGAGACGTGGCTGCTCTTGGATCGCCCTTCCCCGCCCTGGAATGCCCTCTCTGAGCTGCTGAGAGGGTGAGTGCTGCCCAGGGGCCATGGGAAACACTGCTGTTGGTACAGACCTGGGCTGGGAAGCAAAAGGATGAGCTGGTGCAGCTGTCGGTGGAAATTTTTAAAAGTTTTTTTAGAATTATTTCTCCTTTTATGGGGTCCAGCTCTGCCCAATTCCTCCCCGCCAGACCTGACATTTTGAGCCCTCTCTCCTCCAGGTCCCTGCCGTGGGACACACGTGCCAAACGTGTGGCAAAACGTCGTGGCAGCACGCTGGAAGAGGCCCTGCAGATGCCACTCATCGTGCTGGCTGGAGGCCCCAAGAGCTGGCAAGCTCTGCATTTCCTCACCGCCTTTTTAAGTGCCAAAGCTGTACAAAAGCCCATCCAGCACTGGAGTCTCAATGGCATAGCTCTGGTTAACGAGCTATCGTGTGTTTAGTGGTGCCTTTCACAGCTCTGCTTGACCCCTGTGGCAGCAGGTCCCTTCCTTCACCCCGCCTGGTGTCACCCCCCGAGCCACCTCGGGCTTTGGGGCAGTTTTTGGAGGCTCACCCAGCTGGTATTTACCTGCAATTTCCTCTGTTTGACTCCAGCAATTATGTTTGTCCTTTCCTCGCAGCTTACCCTCCGTCCTGCTGCTCCCCTTGCTCTATGAAGTGGTAGGATAGATTATATTTAAAGCCTCTTTTATTTCTCCGGGGTTTGCTGGGCAAGGATTTATGAGTGTCTTAATTCCACAGCACTTGAGGCAGGGGAGTGCTTGCCTGCTTCTTGGTGGCCAAAATGACTCCTGGTTTTGGATGTGTTCTTAGTTTTTTCAGTTACTGGTCTTCAGGATATTTTTTTTTCAATTAATCTTGCAAAAGAAGCAACGTTGTGCACACACCACCACACCCAAATTACCAAACACAGAGGTCCCACATGAATGAAAACCCCTGCAGAGTCACTCTGTCCCATTCCCTCACCTCCAAACAGCATTTAGGATAAAATACTAACATAATTCCAGCTTTTAAGCATAGCTGTGGCTCCGTCAACAAGACTTCATTGGTCAAAGGGGTAGGGAGAGGCTGGCACAGTAAGTTCAGCCTCCAAGCAAGGAGGAGGCTCTGCTTCTGCTGCCCACTAGGCAGCAGATTTCATGGGAGTTCCCAGGCTTTCCTCACGGTTTTCCTCACTTCTTAAACAAAGCTCCCTGATGTTGATGATTAAGGATTGCTGTGGGTCTGTAATAGCCACGTATGATCATTTTTTTTCATGTAGGTGAACCTCAAAGTCATTTCAAACAAAGTAAAAGAGAGCAGATCTTGCCTGTTGAACACTTGGCTGCCCTGTGGTGCCAGTGCTATTATTTGCAGGAGGGTTTTGGAAGTGCTTTGCTGGCTCAGTTCTTCCCTTGGAGAAGCCAATGGCAAACCTCTGCTCGCCCTCAGGGCTATCAATGAGCTGCTGTTGTGTCTAGCTGAAAATCCCACCCCTCCTGGGTCAAGTCAGGGTGTCCTGCTGCTGTGTTGTGGCTGTTGCCTAAACAAAACACATCCTGAACTATTGATAGTAAATAAATATTTTAGCAAGGGCATTTTTACTGCTTCCACTTTTTTTTTCTCCCCCCATCCCCGCTGCATTCTTCTAAAATGAAGTAGCAGCAAAATGGCAGAGAGATCCATATTCAGCTAGTTTTTCCCCTGAGCAGCTACTGGAGTGGTCACAAGGAGCAGTGCTGTTCACCTCACTCAAAAAGAGGTCCCACAGCTCGTGGAGGGAGCACTGTGGGACGTCCAAAGGCAAAAGGAAAAGTGGAGAGCATAATTCGTGAGGGGCTTGGGGGTGGCACTGACTGGCTTTGTATTCTGTGTGCTCAGCTTCAAATGAGATGTAAACTGAAGATTCTCCTCACCTGTGGTCATTAAATGTCTTATGGCATTTTTCATAAGACCGGGGGATCTTGGTGAAATCCCAACTCGATTAATTATATCCTGCTTCCCTAAAGTTCTTCCTGCGGTTACAAGGAGACGCGGCATCGTTCCCTCCTTCCTGTGTTGTCAATTAGAGAGCAGGCTTGTTAGCTGATTTATTATCTGTTTCCTTTCTAAAGAGGCTCAGAGGTGGTTTTGTCAGCGCTGAATGAAGTACAGAGTAAATAGTTTGTATACTGGAGCACCGTGCTTAGGAAAGAGTTTGGGAGATCTGGGGATGAAAATGTCTCTTGTGTGCTGCTGGTTTTTTCCCCCTTAATGAGGGCAAGCATAGCAAACATATCAAAGGTATCAACCCCCAAGCACTGAGTCCACCTGTGGCTGGAAAAAAACAGCTTAGGAACTCATCTGTAAGATGTGACTGACTTGTCAGCTTTCTTTTTGTCCTCCTTGTGCTTGCATCCTCCCTCATCTCTGTGTGGTGGCAGGGAATACCAGGCTCCCAGGGACAAATCTCAAAGGGCTCTGCCCAGCGTGGTGGAAATGGTGAACGGGGCCTGCAGCAACAACAAAGCCCTCCTGTTGTACCCTAAAGGTTCCTACACGACAGTTCTGGGACTGTCCAAAAATTTAGCCGGTAGTTCCATTGAAAATATATATTTTTAAAATTTTCATTCTTGAAGTTGAAGGTAAAATCGGCAATTACTGTTGTCATTGCTCTTTGCTGACACGGTTCTTTGCTCTTGGAATGGGAAACTGGAAGAGCCTCACCCTGGGGCCAATGCCAGCTGCCCGTGGGGGATTTTGCTCGTGCAATGCTCCCAGCTCCACAGCTACAGCCAAATGGTGATCACAACGTGGTGAATGCCTGTGCAAATCCAGTCTTGGTCTTTGCACATATAAGAGACAGGTTCAGCGCTTTTGCCCAGAAACTCAGTCAGAGGCCGCAAGCTGCTGTGCAGAGGTTGTTTATTCTCATGTTATCTATGGCTGCGGTGTCCTGCACAGCCACAGGTCCACCCAGCAGCCAAAATACCCTGGTTCTGCCCCCTGGATGGGCGTCCCGTGATTTATATACCCCGTTACAAAACCAACCAGAGGACAGTACGTGTCTTTATTTATAACTTTATACCAATTAATCCTAACCTGTTCTAGACATGCAATTTCCTGTCTTATCTCTATTCTACCAATGAATTTGTGCCCCCGTCACCAAGAATATGGTGGACAGTGAAGAAGAAGAAGGAGAAGGTGACCACACTCTTTAGACTCCATCTTAACCCCCCTGTACATGTTCTACCCCCATGTACATGTTATCTGATATTTTGTATACTATATTTCACCCAGTGCAAAGTAACTATTAATGCTTATATTAAACTCTTGTGGCTTGCAATTCATCTCTTAGAGTTGGCAAAGTTCTCCAAGGACAAAGATCAAAGGCAGTGCCCTCTGGGGCACCCCCGTTTCGGGGTGTCAGGTCCCCTAAATTAGACAGAGGCATGTCGTGGGTTCCAACAAATGCCCTGTGCTGTGCCCTTCCCTCCAGGCCCCTCTTCAAGTCCAAGTCCACGAAACACAGGGATCCGTGGCTACCTTCTCTCATTGCCATCAAATGCTGCCGTGCTTGCACATGTTCCCTCAGAGAAAAGAATTTTTTCTGGGTTTTTCTGTTGCACCTGTCATCATCTTTCTCATGCTGGACTCATGGGCTGAAATAGAAGTGAAGTTTTAGCTTCTCGAAAGGCAGAAAACACCTCAGAGTGTGGCCAGGTGACCAAGAGATCCTGCTGCCCACGGGTGGTGCTGGAGTCAGAGCTCTGGCTTGGGTTTAAAGCTCCGTTCTCCTGGCAGTGCCTCTTGTGCTGACTCTGTCCTTAAGCCCTGCCAGCCCTGCCGTGCTGAGCTTTGCCCGTGGGGAGCCCTGCACAGCTCCTCGTGTTGATGCCTTAGGTTTTGACTTTTATATTTTTCACATCCTGCACTGCCCAGTGTGGAACTCTGAGGTTTCTTGTAGCCTGTTCATTTCTGCTCTCTCGTGTTAGACATAACAAAGCCTCTCCAGGCCTGCTCTCCAAGGACACCCAGACCGTCCTAGGCCCAAAATGTGTAAACCAAAGACTCTAAAAAGGGGGGGCAAGCTGAGGGGAAATTACATCATTAACTGAAGCTTTAATTGGAGAATTAACCCTGATATGCAAATGAACCAAACCTATAAAAGTGTGAAGAACTCGTGACCTGCCGTCCAGCTCGGGGTCCATCTTGGCGATGGCCTCTGGCTCCCCAGGGGTACCTTTGAAGGCCTAAAATAAATACCGACCTTTATTCCCTTATTCTGTCTAGTCTCTGTGTCTAGGAGGCCTCTTAAGGCATCAGTTCGGGTTCCAGGCTGTTCCCTTTGCCCAACCCTTCTCCCAAAGTCCAGGACACAGCGATTTGGGGCAGCCTTAGGAGCTCAGAAGCTGCAGGGAAGATTTGGCAGGGCTGATCCACACCCGGGAGCCATCGGGGTCCCAGCACTGACCTGCTCGTCCGGGGGATCCTGGCAAGGGGAGACTTCTCCAGACATTTGTGGCATGTCAAGCACAGCTCAGTTCTGGTAGCTTCTCCCACCTTTGACTAATTGCTGACCTGACATCTTTCTGATAGTGACCTTGTTTCAGCTAGTAATTCAAATATCTTTCAGTGTCAGAAATAATAAGTGCCACAGTGAGATGAACAAGCAGAGCTTAAGTTGAACACAGATTAATGGGGTTTTAATATTCCTAATTTAATCACTCCTTTCTGTCTGAATGTGTGCAACATGATGTAGCAGCTAATTATTTTTTTAACCATGATGAGGATCTTTCCTAATCATTTTTATATTTAACATGAATGAAGGGAGGGCAGTGATTAATGAGGGAATAAATCTTACGAAACAGAAGCAAGCACATGATCAGTTAAAAATACAGCTGTCTGATTATTTTTTTTTCCCTTTCCCTGTACTGCAAATACTTACCCAGCTGCACCTTCTCAGCTCAATAGTGAGCTGTCTTCAGCCCTAAAGAAAGACCTGAAACTTTGCTTATCCCTCCGGTGCTTCTGTTGGCATCTCTCT
>VXAD01003666.1:332634-350154 GCA_013399195.1 Dicrurus megarhynchus | reverse complement strand
TTAAAAAAAAAAAAAAAAAAAAAAAAAAAAAAAAAAAAAAAAAAAAAAAATTGCCCCACTAGATACATTAATGGTTGGATAGATGTCTTTTCAAATATTTGTTCCTGACAGGGTGTTTGGAATTGCAGATGAGAAGCAAACCAGCTCTCAGCATCTGTCTGTTGCTACTGTATGTTTCCATTGTGTGAAGCAGAGACAAAGCCAGGCAATTCAAAGCTTAAGTGGATGCTCTTGAGATCTTTTATTTCCCCCACTCTTCCCTCCTTTTTCCCACACTTGGCTGCATCTCTTCTGTCTAAATTCTACCTTCCCTTCCATCCCTCAATCCCCATGTGCTGGTTTGAGGAGTCTGTCTTCTCCCTGTCATTTCTCCCCTCCCTCCCCCTCGAGTCCCTCGGTGCACCCCCACAGATTTAGGGGTTTTGCTGAGCTCTCAGGCTGTAGGATAGCCCAGACATGAAGGTTCTGATTATCAGAAGAGGGTTTTCCTCACTATCAGAGTGCATTTCGATGGTGTGTCGGTCCATGGTGTGGGTCTGACGGGCACAGTCTGCTCTTGGGGCTGTTGTTCCAGGGCTGTGATGTTCCAGGGCTGTGTGTGCCACTTTTTGGGGGAGGATCGCTGGAAAACTGGGCACTGCACGAGCTGTGCTGGAGCCCTTGCTCAGCCAGGCAGTGGGGGCTCAGTAAACTCAACCTTGGGCTTAGGACCTGGGGTTTACCCATGGGAAGCTGCAGCTGTGAACCCAGTAGTGTCCCTCTGTTCCTTATGGCCATGGATAATCTGTAGCACAATCCAGAAAAGATTTGAGGGTTTCTCTGGGATAGTTTGATTTTGGATGTGTGTTTTGGGTTTTTTGGGTTTTGGGGGCTCTTTTGTTGCTGTTTGGGTGGGGAGACTCTGTGCAAACGCTCCACTGAGCCATGGAGATAATTCAGTGGGTTTCTCAGCAATGTGAGGTCACTCTGGATGTGTCTCTTCCCACCAGCTAACAAGCAGAATTTTAAAAACTGATCAAGATGAGCTGTGCCCGAGCACTGCTGGCAGCTCCCCTCTAACCCCGGTGTCTTCTGCAGATAGTAAAAATTATCTAATTGGCTAAAAAAGAACGATAGGCTTAACTGCAACTTGTGCTGCTTAACACCTTGTCATTCCTTCTTGTTGAGCAGAGAGCAACCAAGCTCAGAGAATCAGTGTTTCAGGCACCAGTGACACATACCACTGCCTTGATGGATGCTTGGGAATTTTGGGATCCTGTCATGCAGTGCAGGCACAGTCCTGAAGGGCTCTGGGCTAACGCAGTGCAGAGGGACAGGGGAATGTCAGGCAGTAACAGTGTGTTGGACCAGTTCCTAAAATTAGGTTTAGGTTTTTTTTTTTTTTCTGGCGAGGCACTTAATTAAAATTTTGCTCTTGCAGATCAGATCTGGTTCTTGCTGTGCAAATGTTGCTCAGTCACAGGGAAAGCAGAGGGAAGATGGTTGTTTGCAGATCCAGGATCGGTAACGTGCGCTGGGAGCAGATGCTGGCTGGGGGGGTCCTGTGCATGTGCAGCCAGCAGAACAGATCCATTCCCTTGTTGAGGGAGGAGAGAGACTCAGATCAGGAGCAGGATTCTTTCCAAATAGGTTTTTATTTTCCCTAAGACTTTTTTCATGAAGTTTCCTCAGCCACTTTCCGTAGCATTACAAATGACAGAGGCATAATTACATTTGTCTTCCAAACTGCCTTTCCTTGAGGGCAAGCTCCACTTTGGCCTTGATTCGATTGTGTACTTTTAATCTCAAAGAAAAGCTAATGCATAAGTATTCATTACACAATTGCATTTTTCTATGGTCAACATCCCCTCTTATAATTACAGGTTCCAGCTGAATGTCATTTCTTTTCTCTCTACTTCAGCTCCCTCGCAGCACAGGCGTCTCCTGCTCCTGAAGCTTCCCTGCATTCATGTAATAAATAAATAATCACACCTTTTCTGCTGTCAAAGCTGAAAGCATGCACAGCTGTGTGCCACAAGGTATACTGGGACTGCAAGGTACAACATTTCTTAATTAGACTGACCTGAGGTTGTTGGGTTTTTTTCTTTTTCTTTTTCTATTTTTTTTTCTTTTCAAAGCAGCTTCATTAGCTCAGGAGCTTAATTGCAAATGACTAGACAAGCTCTGCTCGTGGTTATTGGGAAAGGTTAGAGTATTTCTCACTGGGGATTAAATCCTGGGAGACATTTTGCAGCTTGATTTTGTGGGGAAGGTTTTAGGTGTGCTCAGAGCATCTTAGCACTAGGCTCAGAATTAGCAAAATAATTAGAAGTTCAAAGCAGAGAGGGGGGCAGGGGCAAAGCCCAGCCAACCTTTTTGATCTTACAAGCCACACTGCAAAATCCACATGGAATTGGGAGAAGCAGGCCGTGGAAAGTGAGCTCTGGAAGCAGAACTGGGGGCTGCCAGGTTTCCACGCTGCTGTGTTATAGGATGGGGAGCGGATAAAGCCGTGCTGGGCTGTGGGACCAGCTGCCAGCAAACTCCCACAGGCTCTGCTGAGCAGCTCCCTGCAGCAGTGGGGAGTTCGTGGCCCCCCAGCCAACCTGCCAGCACAGCTCTGCACCAGTGTGCTCCCAGACTGGGGATATGGTTGAGGTACCTGAAGGCCAGAAGTGCTGGTGGCCTCTGTCACTTGGTCTGTGTCACAGATGTCTGTTGATAGCATCTCTGGAGTGATATTGCTCTTACTGGCATCAGTAATGCAGGAGATTTGCAGCTTCTGTGCTTTTTGGGGTTGCCTTCCTCGACCTCCTGAAGGAGTCACCTTCCCACAGGACTCTACAAGGAGAGGGGGACTTGGGGCACCACTGGGAGAGGTTTCCGTGTTCCTACGTGGTGTAAAACAGGCAAGGCAGTTCCCTGACACTCAGGGGGCTCCGGGCGGGGGGTTGTCAGGAAAATTAGAAAAAGGGTTACTTTGTGCTGACCAGTGTGTCCTGTCCTTCAGTGCCTTGTACCTGGGGCTGATAGAGGTGTGCAGTCCCACCCCTGGAAGTGTCCAAGGCTGGGTTGGACAGGGCTTGGAGCAACCTGGGATAGCAGAACACGACCCTGCCCATGTGGAATGAGATGATCTTTACAGTCCCTTCCCACCGAAACCACCCCACGGTTCTGTGACATCAGAAGCATTTCAAGGACCTGTATTCAAGTGGATATTGTGATGGCTTTTCCTCCTCTAGCTTAGGTGCATAAAGCAAGGTTTGGATGCCTGCTGATCCTCCCTGCCCACTCCTATCCCCGTCCTGCACTCGGTGTTGGGGTGGTGTCCGTGGGGAGGGGCTTTGTGCTGGGGGTCTGTGCCTGGAGCAAGGAGGCAGCACTTGTGATGGGAGGCTCTGGAGCCCAGCACGTGTAAAAGTGTGCTGAGAACGGTGCAGAATTTGGCATTTTGGCAGAATTTGGCAGAATTTGGCAGAATGCAGCCAAAGCACCAACACCCCCTGCACTGCCCAGCCCTGTGCTGACCTGCCTGTGCCCAGAGCAGGGGCAGCCTCTCCCGGCGTCACCCTGGGGGACAGGAGGTGCAGTGCCTGTTCCCCCTGCTCCCTGTCCTCTGCAGAACCTCGTGGAATGATGCCTGCTGAGATGGAGCACATTATGTTTATGTTCTGGCAGCTGCAATGTCACTGAGCTCTTCGTGACCCTCTGCAAAACTGAGCACAAAAACGAAGGCAATTTTTAATCTCTATCAGCCAGAGCGGTATCTGCACTATTTGTCTGAAGCCAAGAGGATCTGTGACCTTATTTCTCCCCTCCCTCAGTCTTTTGGCTCCCAGGCTGTGAGAAGGCCCCAGTAATTCATGTCCTTTATTAGTCCAGGCCGGGGAAAAGAGGGGTTTGAGTTGCTTGTGTGACACCCGAGTTCTGCTGCACAACAAATATACTCGAGAGGCTTTGTCGTATATAACCCACTCGAAGCGAGAGCATTCAGGTAAGGAAATGAAGGGCTGCAGGGCTCAGCTGTGCAAGAGGAAAATAATTAGGGCATGTTTATCTCATGCTCAAGCCTGCAGAGGTGAAAAGCAAGGGACGGGAAGGCTGCTTCAGAGGGAGCTGGGAGTGGGGAGGGCAAGACAGAAAGGACCTGACAAGGGAGTGAATTAAACTTCTCCGAAAGACTCGGATCGTTGGGATAAATCTCCCCTCCTTCCCTGTTTCTGCTCTAATGGAGGATGAGCTCTGCCTTGCTGGCTTTTCTTTTCAAGGTCTCAGGACCTGTTGTTTTCAAAAGGTTAAAGCCCTCGAGCTACTGAGGGAAGGGAATACTCTTTAAAAGATGCCAGGTGAAGAACATCTAGATTTCTAGGGGTTTCAGGTTTGCTAGTATAAAAGGGAAAAAATAGATTCCAAATGTGAAATAAACCTTTGGTTCTTTTTTTGTTGTTGTTTTTTCCTTTTTTTTTTTTTCCTTTTTTTTCCTTTTTTTTTAAACACAGCTGAGTTCTGACTCAGATGAGGCTCCTGCCTCCCTCCCAGCCATGAAGATCTGAATGCACACATGGCTGAGCTGGGGTAAAGCAACTCCATGGAGCCATGGCTTCTGCTATCCCAGTCCTGTCCCAGGTTGGATGATGGAGATTGCATGAGAGCAAAGGGGGTTGAGCAGTGGGACACGGAACTAAAGGAGGTTTAGTGAGACGTGGAACTCTGCCTCTTCCTTCCCCATGTCCTCTCCCCACCAACCCACAGAGGAGTGTGGAGTTTGCAGCAGCTCTCGCTCGGATCAAGACACTTGGCGCATCTTCCTCTGTGCTGTTTGCTCTCAAGCTGCCTCTTCTTTCTGGGCTTCAGACCTGGCTTTCATGATTTGCACAGGCACAGATCAGAGCAAACACAGCCCCTGCCAGTCTTGCAGGTCTGCTTCAGTGGCAGAACCCCAGGATAAATATTTGCAATCCAGGCCGTGCCACAAATCTCCCGAAGCCCTGAAGGGTCTGTGGTTTCTGTGTCTCCCTCCTTGCCTTTGCCCCTCAGGGTTTCAAATCCTTCCTGCTCCTGGTGCAGGTGGTTCCTCTGGCACCTCGTGGCTCTGCTCTTTGCTGGTGCCTGTGCTTGCAGAGGGGTGCAGGGAGAGGAGCTGGCTCCCCAAAGCAGGATTGCTGCTGGATGGGCACTGTCCATCACATCCGTGGCTGCTGGCGATTGCTGGGGCCAGGGGAAGGTCTGAACCCCTGGTTTGACAGACTCCTGCGCAGCCCAGATGGGCTCAGAGGCAGCCCGGGTGAAAAGCTGGAAGCTGGTGCTGGGACTGCAGTGGGTTTGGAAATGTGGTCACTTCCTATCTTTGGACATCACTGAGAAGGTGAAGAGGAGGAAGGGATGGGATTTTTAGCTAGAAGGATTCTGCCCTGCTTCTAGAGATTTTGCTTTGTCTCCTCCCCAGGAAACACAGATTCCAGGCACAGCTCTGAGGTTCTGCCTCTTCCCCGCTCCCTCCTGGGCAATAAAAGCAGAAGTGGGTGTCTCTTCATTTGCACAGCTCACCTCTTTTTTTTGGCCAAAAAGATAATCTATTTAATCCTACCATATCCTCCACGAGACGCAGCTTCCTACATCAGTTCTGTGCCCCTGAGGGTAAAGAATTATTCAAGGCATCAAGCCTGACCTGGATTTTGTGTGATGTGATCGCATCCAGAGCATGGAAATCCATGCGATCAAATGGCAAATCTCTGAGCCTTGGCAGATATGCCTCCTGCTCTGCAGAAGTATGTTGCCATGGCTACATCTCAGTGTGAGCATCTCTCTCCTTATCCCAACATCTTTTCTTCTGCCAGGGTCGCTGCCTGTGCTCAAAGCCCACCTGCCATGGGCAGTGCTGGGCTGGGCACAGCAGCAGCACGGGGGCAGTGGGGAGTGGGTCACAAACTCACCCCACGTCTGAATCTGCCGTGGGTGAGTTGCTGCCAGCGACTCCTTAAGTGGAAAAAACGAACACAGCAAGGGCTTGAAACACCTGTCAGAAATGCTGCTCGTGTTTATGACTTGAGGAGAGAGACAGCGAACAGCAGAAGGGAGGTGGCTGGGTGGGGAGCTGGGAAAGCTGAACTCCAGCTCTGCCCTTCCTGGTGCTCCTCTGCCTGCCGTGCTCCCCTGCACCAGAGGGGGGACAGCTACCTGCCACCTAAAGGCAGCTCGAGATTTAGAGATGAAAGCCACTGAAAGTACGTTTGGGGCTGCTACACTTGTCTGAGAGCTGCTCCTCTGTCACGCAGCAATGGCTGTGGGTCTCTGTCACAAAAATACCCCAGGGTGTGTTTACAGGCTGTAAAGCAGAAATAGAGCAACGCTGCCAGAGTAATGGGGTGTGCTTGGGGGATGTCACTACTGGGGTGCCTGAGTTCCTTGACTGAGCATGAAAACCTCCTCTGAGACCATGAGACCCAGAGCATGGATGTCAGGGTTGGAAAGCCCAGGGTGGTTCCTGGCTGGGGAGAACAAGAGCCCCCAGTGCTGTACTGGAAGGAGGGTGTGGGGTTCCCCGTGCTCTGCTTAAGACAACTGGAAACAAAACTCAGCATCTTCGTGGGATGTTTATAGTGCCAGGTTGGCCCCTATTTGGTTCTAGGGCTTGTATATTTCCAAGCCATGCCCGCTGAATGTGTGTTATCTCGTTTGGGGACATTGGATAGGAATGAGAAATGAGTGCATCTGTTGGCCAAAGGAATCGTGCACAGAGGAAAAATCAGGCTGCCCCTGGTTAAACCCTGCTGACTGCATTTTAAACCGCCCAGTCCTGTGCCACACCTGCCTCATCCATGCTGGATGTGCCACCAGCTGCCCGTATTTTGCCAGGCAGCTTCTCTCAGTTCTAGGGAAAGCTCATGGCTTGTGTCCTCTGTCGGCCAAGTCTCTAAAGCGTGCTCTGCTCATGCTGCAGCAGGAGGGGAAAGGCTCTGCGTGGGGAATCTGTGCTTCAAGAAGCTGCTTTGGGCATAACTGTCCTCCAGGAAGGCGTCTCCAGGGGGCTGGAGAGCCAGAGATGGCTCCTCTCCCCTTTTGGCTCAGTAGGAGCAATGATTGTGGCTGCGGTGATGGCAGTGATGGCAGTGACAGGGCAGTGATGGCAGTGGAGGTGCAGTGATGGCAGTGAGAGAGCAGTGATGGCAGTGAGGGTGCAGTGATGGCAGTGAGGGTGCAGTGATGGCAGTGACAGAGCAATGATGGCAGTGAGGGTGCAGTGATGGCAGTGGAGGTGCCATCAGAGGTGCTCCTCTGCCAGCATCTCCTCCACCTTGGTGTGCACAACCAGTGTTTCGGGGCTGGGAGTGAAAGTTCCCAAGCACCAAGGACAAAAGAAGTACAGGTGAGCACTTCGGGTGGCTGGGATGAAGCTGTTTCCTGCCACTCCCCAGCCTTCTGGAGTTTCTCCTGAAGGGAGGTAGAAAAGGATGTGTGTTTTCTTCCTCGTCTGGTTTTAATTGTGTATTCTAATAAGAAACTGCAATACAGGCGCTTATTGAAGTCGCCTTGTGCTGCCAGAGTTGCTGTGTTTGATAGAAACCCCAGAAAATCCCCTGAACCGCAACGTGGGAATCCAATTCTTTTCAGTTGATGAGACTGTAAACACATTTCCTTGGATTTGCAAGAACCATAGCAGGAGTTTCAATCATATGAATAAAGCAAAAGAATATCTGATAGGGAATATTCCTGCTTTGCATATTCAAAACTTGCAGCCTTATTCTTAGGCAGCATCTTCTCAAAGGAATGAGCCATAAAGAGGCAAAGATGCATTGCCGGGGGGATTTAGGCAAAGAGCCTCCAAAATTAGCACGGGGGGGGGGGTTCTTTCCATCAGATTTAAAATATCCAAGTTAGATACCTGGATTTGTAGCCCAGGTGCCACTGCTGGTGGCCAGGGGTGTCTCTGTGTTCAGCTCTGCTCCCAGTTCAATGCTCAGTGACCAGAGGGATCTTCAAAATTTAGCTTCAAACAGCCTTTGGTTGGGATGAAGGGTCTGTGCTGTGGGGGGTACCCTGGAGGGTAACTCTGCCCTTCATCTTGAGTTGAGCTGAGCCCCCAAATTCTGGTACTTCCCATTTCACTCCAACTGGGTGCATTTCCCTCCCACGCTTCAGTAGAAGAGAGCTCTAAACATAAAAACAGTCTGACCCACGGTGTTTGCTATTGAATGAGAAATCCCATAATACCAGACACCTAATGCCTTTTTTTTTTCTCTTTGAACCCTAAAAACAATTGGCATCAGCTGATTCTATAAATGAATCTTATTTTGGTGAGAAAGTTCTTACGTTTCTGAGGTAATTTTCCTGTCTCTCGTGTTTGTGTTCCTTTACCAGCTGGCCTTGCAGGGTCCCTGTGTGGCTGGCTGAAAAATGTGCCTAGTTACACTTCCCTTCTCTGTGCCCTTTGGGAATGCTCTTTTAAAACAAAACAACTCTTTTCCAGACTTTCACCAATTTCCTTGGTCACAGCATATTCCAAAAACAAAACTCTCCTCTCGGCTTCTCAGAACTTCATGAAAACAAATACCAGCTCAGCTTTTAGTTTATCTGCACGCAGAAATCTGCAGCAATTTGACAACAAGTCAAAATATTTCCCTTTTTAGTACCGTGGCAAGTCCCGATGAGAGTTCTATTTATTCCATGAAGACAATGAGCAGGGAGCAGCATGAGGAAGTCTGGCTGCTGGTGTGATAACTCCTTCCCAGATGAAACTGCTCCCCTATCTTGCCTTGGCACTGAAATGCTGACTTCAAGGCCTGTTGGTATCTCTTGCCTTTGGTGTACAAACCCCTTAATGTGCAAGAAATTGTACATATGCAAATGGGGGGGTGATAAGCAGCCGGCCGGCCCCACGTTGATCCGCTGGCATTTTGGCTTCTTCCCACTTCCACCAGCTCTGCCCACGCCACTTTTCTGGAATCCGCTCGATCGGAGCATCTTACAAAGCCTTAAATGGGAGATAGTAGCATTTCTGATCTCATTTTCCAGTATTTCAGCTGTGCCATAATCTATTTACCACACAATTTGTGTCACTTTGATAAGCGGCTGCTTCAAGACTGCATTTATTAAAATCAAGAGCAGGGAGAGCTTTCAAGTCTCTCAAGTGTTGTAATAAATGTTTGAAATTAGTCATTACAGTGTTTGCCATGGTTCATATCATAGACTCTATCTAAATGACAAATGATCACAGCCTGGACATGCACTCTTTTTTTTTTTGGTGGTGGTGGTGTTGGTACATTTGCAGTGGGATGGAGATAAGTTTGGGATAACCCAACCCAAAACTCCCTAAGTTGGAGCAGGGATGGGAAGGGAAGAGTGGAGAAGAGGGAAGGTTTCACTGGGAAACCATATCAGGGCAACGGCTTTGAGCAGAGAAGCGCTGGCTCAGCTCTGACTTTCCTGGCTAAAAATGAAGTAAATCTGAAAAAACAGCCAGAAGCCCCAAGAAGAGGCCGTGTCGTTTTTGCAGTGCAGAGCAATTGTTTGGTACTCTGTCTGGATTATGCAAAGTTTGGCTCTTCCCCCATCAAACAGCTCCAGGATGGAAATTCACCTTGTTGCTCTGTTACAGACAGCTTCTTACTTCGCTTGCCTGGCCACAGGAAGTGCTGATGTGGTCACTTAAGAATTAAAAAAACCCAAAACCCCCTCCAAAATCAAATAAAAAACCCCTTTTCTAAGTACAGCTCTGCGTGTGTGCATGTATATATTCACACATGTATGGGCACAGACGTATTAAACACATACGGCACAGAAAAGAGACAATTATTAAGACAAATATTCTGTCTCAATTCATTTTGTTCTTCATTTTCCCATCAGGAATGTAATAGCTAAATTTATAGTGTTGAGCCTGGGCTATAAATTCCATTATTTTCAGTGACTATATCAATTACATCCCTTGAAAGGGACCCCAAGGCAAGGGGAGAAAATTGGAGGCAAAAATCTTCAGAAGGGAGGATGCAGGAGGTACAGGAGAGAAGCATCCCCTCCCCTGTTTTCTCCTTACTCATTACCCATAACCAGCACCTTACCCCTACATAAAAGCCTGCAGAGCTCCCTGGTGCTCCAGCTGGCACCCAAGACAGAGTAACTCTGGTGACAAGCGTGTCACTGAGGAAATAATAATTGCAGTGCTCCACACACAGGTGCTGACTCAAAAGGGGAGCAGGAAATGGTCTTGCCTGAATATAAATGGTATTTATTTTAGAGAAATTCAATTGTCAGAGAAGAAAACAAAGCATCTTTTTTGTTTCGAAAAGGAACTGAGCAAACTACTCATCTCCTGTCCTTGAGCTGAAAATGATTTTTTTTTAAAGGCTTCTTGCACTGGGACAGGCTTGGAAAAGGGAGAGCACGGTTTCAAAGAGCAGAGTGCTGAGATGAGAAGTTTTTAATTTGGCAACTTTTAAAAAGTTTTTACTATTTCCCCTTCTCTCTTAGTGCAAGTAATCGAGTTGGCTTGGTATTTTTCAGTGGGGTTGGTTTTATTTTCAGTGCCTCTCACCACATCCCAGAGCTGGCCTGTGAAAGGCAGAGCAGATCTGAGGGAGCACTAAAGCAGGAACCTTCCTTGTTAACATGCAGGAAAAGGAGCCTGTGCCAGGTGTTGAAGAGCTGGATGCTGCTGCAGACCCAACACGGTTTAAAACTTTGTCCCAGATGTATGCCAAGCTCAAACTTCTTCATGTTCCAGAAAAATAACTCATTAATATTTCCAAATGGCAGAGGCTGCTGGGCTTCCCTCTCACTGCAGAGCAGAGGTGTGCAGGCTCCAGTTCTGTATTTATTTTCTGCACTGGAGCTGTGTCATCTCCATGCCCATCTAACAGCACTCAGCATTGCTCCTGAGCTCCTCACCCAAGGGTTTACACCCTCAGTACATTTATTAGCAGTTTCTTCTGTCATTTAAATGGCTGCATCACTTTAAACTGCTTTAATCGCCCTCCCTCCTTCATAACCTGTGCCTCTTCAAGTGACTTTCTTGAACAGAAGGGATGAGAGTTGCCAGAGGTACCTTTCTCTACTGGAAATGCTAAAGGATGCCTCCAGCTCTTCCAAGTGGTGAAATCCCCAGCTAGAAGCAGAAATTCCTGTTTATCCCCAGTGCATCCTCTCTGTGTCTGGTCTTGACCCCGGGAGATTGGAGAGCAAGTGCCTGGAGGAGGAGGGAGACTGTGTCCCTTGGAGAGAGGAGGCTCAGGAAAGGGTAGCACAACCTTGAAACTTGTGCTCCAGCCCCTTCCCCAGCTCCATTCTCTTCTCTGGACACGCTCCAGCCCCTCAATGTCCTTCTTGCTGGGGCCCAAAACAGCCCAGGGTCTGAGGTGAGGCCTCAGCAGCACCCAGCACCGTGGGACAGTCACTGCCCTGTGCCCCTCTGCACCTTTCCTCGTGTGTTTTTATTTTAACTATGCTGCGGTCAATACACTAAAAAACACTGAAAAAGAAGAGTTATTTGGTTTCTCCATCAATAATTTCCTTCCTCCTCATGCTGTGCCCTTCACTTTCTGTTGAGACTTTCACCCATGTCACAGATTCTACTAAATCCTGTCTTCTCAAGCTTAGCTAATGACAAATGCTCTATGGAAATCTGGATGAAACCTGCTGCATCTCATTTGCCTAGAAAATCTCTCAAGGAAAGACAGCAGGTTGGGGGGGTGTGGTGTGTTGTGCTTGTGATAAATAGTGAACTTAATGAAGATTGCTGGTGGACAGCATTGTGTGCTGGAGCCCTTTGTTTCCCCCAGTATAAGATGGATGGTGGTATCCAGTGTTTCCTCAGTGTTTCTGTCCTGCAGAATTGTCCACCCAGTCGTTCAGCCCTCTGCTCCTGAGCAGGAGCTGCCAATTTGTGCCAATAGCAATTTCCCACCTCCCCCATTCCTCCTTTGAGGGAGTTGATCTTGAGATATTTTTTAATATATTAGTTTATTAATAAAAGGATATTGTATTAAGAGCATTAAGATATGACCTGCCTTACCTCCATAAATACTTTTTTTTTTTCCCCTACTTCCTGGGAAGGCTTTAAAAACATCCACTTGGAAATTCATGCAGATGATATTTAGACATGCAGATATGCACTCCTGTTTTGCATGAATGTTTGACCTTGGGCAGAGCTGTTCAATGCAGGATGGATGTGTTGTGGCTGCATTTAATCATCTGAAGCAGAGATGAAGCCTTGAAAAACCACATAGACCCAATTCCCAATTCCCAGCCTCTGGATGGTAATGAACTTCTGAGAAATAGCTAATCAATAAATTGAACAAAAGACTCAGGCAGCTAAACCACTTTGTCAGGGCCTTAATTACAATTGCAGAAATAAATCGGGAGGGGGGTGGTGGTGCTTGGGAGCCTTTGCCAGACAAAACGAACCCTTTACTCTCTCGAGGTAACCCTTTGCAAACTGAGCAGCCTGGCTTGGTGTGAGCGCTGTGCCTTTGTGTGTGCGTTCACAGAGGGCTCTGCGGGGGACAAACCACCCAAACCAAGCTGCTGCAGGACAGGTCGGGCTGTCCCTGACCCCTGAAGATGCTGCAGTGAGATTCTACCCAGCAGGAGGGCTTCTGCTTCCCCCTTTCCACAGGGAAGGGATGAGGATGATCCAGAGCAGCAGGCCATGCCAGGGCAAGCTGGGCTGTTTCACTTGGGGAGAAAGCGGAAGATTTAGGACCTGATGCAGCCAGCAGGATCAGGAAGGACATCTGAGGACAGACAGGAGAGATGGGAGCCAGGCCAGTAGCCCCTCTTAGCCTCCCATGCCAGTAGTGCCATCCCTTGCCAGCAGCAGGAGCGGTGGAGCTGGGGAAGCCGGAGCAGAGGCTGTCAGTGAAACCCTCGGAGGCTTTGCTTGTTCCTGGCTCAATTATAGCAGCAGGCATTTCACGTGCATGTCTCCTGGCAGCGCGTGCTGCAAAACAAAGGGATGTATCCTTGGGGATTGTCTTGTAGACGTGGTTTTGCCTTAAGAAATATCAGAGAATAACAACGTGGCTGGGCTGGCGCGAGCGTGCCGAGGGTGGGTGGTGAGCAGGAGGGTGGGTGGGTGTGCCAGGGGCTCAGAGGGCACGTGGTGGTGGGGGAGAACAAAGTTCTTGAGGAGCTTTGGGCTTTTTGAGGGGTAACTCAGTAGTCTGGGTGCCGAATTACTGGTTGGGGATCCAGAGAAGTGGGAATGCCTCAAAGGAGCGTGTCCTTGGGAGTGTTTAAAATTGGACGGAACAGATCATTTCATGGGACAGATTTAAACCCTGAGCAAGGTGCGAGGAGGTGGATTGTGTCCCATGTGAGCTGCTTTTCACCCTTGTGGGGGAGTTGGTTGGTAACAGGCTCACTGCCCTCCTCTTCCTCACCTCCCACAGCCCTTGGGCTTGGCAGGAAGGAGCTTTTTTGTTTCCTTAACAAAAATCCCTTGTAAAACAAAGTTTTCTCCTGAATGGCTGCTCGCTGCGGGTGGGTGGCTCCAGCTGCTGGGATCCTCAGGGCTAAGTAGAGCTTGGCCACCTTCTACTGGAGGGCAGCCCCAGAGCTCATTGGGACCACAGCACTCCATTTCTCTGTGGCAGGCACTGGGGATCCCCCACAAACAGCATCCCAGAGCCCAGGTGCTGTCCTGGGGGGGACAGTTCTGAGGCAGGGGTTGTGTCCTGCAGCATCACTAGGATTCCCACCAGCACGAGCCTGGGAGCAGCTGATGAAGGGATGGATGGCAGCAGTGCAGGCTGCAGGTGCTGCCCCTCCAGGATGCAGCTGTCCCCCACAGCAGGGTGAGGGCAGTCCAATCTCCTGCTGGCAGTGGGTCAGCCTGTGCTGACCTGCAGCAGTGAGAAACCTGGCTGTGTGTGAATACTCTTTGAACTTGTAAGAGATCTCCGTGCCTGGGGGAAATGTGAATTAATTTTCAACTCAGAACCCTCCCCTCAAACCTTAGCACCAGAGTCTGCAGAAGAGGAAACCCCAGGTGATACAAACCTCACAGCAGCTCATGCTGTCAAACTCCAGCACGTTTTAGGGTTTTTCTGGCTCAGGGCCTTGCTGAAGGAGCATTTAGCACTTCTGCCTCCCTGCCAGCCTGGCTCCTGCTCCCTGCCTTTCCCACGGAGCCGGGGAATGGCTCTGTAATGAGGCAGCAGCCGCTGTCGGTGACATGAAACTGCTGGGAATAAGGATGGCTTTCTGAGAGCTGCTCTGCCTTTGTGCCCAGGTTCTTCCTGAAGCAGCAGATAAATCTCCATCTCAGCACAGCGGGAACGCTCGCAGAGCGGTCCCCGGGACATGAGTGAGTTGCTGCTGTCGGCACTGTGTTTACTGCACAGATAAAATATTTACAGCCCCATCTTTGGTGTGAGATGTGGCTCGTCCAGGTCTCATGAAGGTCATAGGAAAGTCAGTAAAATTTATTGATGCTTTATGGCACTCGTGTGCTGGAAAGCAAGGTTACAGTGTTATACACCTGCGCTTGGCAGGCAGGGAGGGCTGGAGGGAGACAGGGGAGGGAGAGGAGAGCAGCTCAGTGTACATCACTGCCTCGGTCCCCCAAACCTGCGTGTTGTTTTTAATTAAATGATAAGCTCCAAGCAGCAGAGCACGTGCAGGGCTCCTAACAGGCTGCAGTCCCACATCCCAGCAGCTGAGCAAATGATGTGTTTGCTGTGCTGGTGCTGTGTCCTTCAGAGGGAGCAGGGTTTGTGTTCGTGGCTCTGTGTGCACTGGTGTTTGTGTGGGGAAGTCGTATCCTGCATGGAAAGAGTGGTTGAGCCATGTCTGCCTCTCACTTCTCATTAATTCTGATTTCTGTCAATAGCCTAGAATTAGGATTGCACTGCACTGTGTAGGAATAATCAGAATGAAGGTGGCTTCTGTCTTGGAGAGCTGGGAGCCCTCTGGACACACAGGGACCTTTCCCAGCAGAGCTGAGGGCAGCTGGGATGGTCTGAGGTTCCCTGGTGTCTGGGCAGCCTGCTGTGGACAGGGAGGGCTCTGCTCAACCCCCTCTGGAACACCCTCTCTTCAGGCATCTTCCTTCCGTCTGGGCTGGTCCTACACCCCAGGAATTCTCTGCTTCATTCTCCTCTTGCCCTGAAAGGCTGTGAGCAGAGGGCATCTGTGCCCCTCTCTGCATGGACCTGAAGGTGCAGAGGGCACTGAGACGCCCAGGCAGCCTCTGGAAGCCCCATTTCAGGTGCGTTTTCCAGGAGCTCTTCCAATGATTTGGCAGAGCACCCAGGATGTAACACCCGTGTCAGATGTCACCCCCAGCCCACAGAGAACAGGTTCAGCATCTGTCTGCAGTGATGGTGAGGTCAGATTTGCTTTGCACTCCTTGCATTTCCATTTGGCACCTCCCTGTGTGCTTTCCCTTCCAAATAAATGAGGACAGCTACCTGTGGGAGAGGACATGCTGTTCCAAACCTCTCCTGGGCCAGAGCACCTCCTGGCTTTATTTTGCAAAATTATTTGTGTTTCAATGAACCACGATAAAAATGCAGGGTTTGGGGCTTTTGGTGCCTCTTCCCATGGGGTTCTGTGGCAGGAACAGGCTCAGAGGTGGCTCAGGCAGAGCAGGTGTTGGCCAGGCCGGTTTGGGGCTCAGGGCAGAGCAGCTACAGCAGCAACAGACACAGAAACCGGACTTTTTCTAAGCCAAACACACCGGGCTCTGGTGGTGGCTCTGGTCCACACCACAGTCTCTCTCCTTTGAGGGCTATGAAGTGTTTATTTCTGAGCCACAGCTTTTCATTTAACGAGGAAGGCTGGAAGTCAGATCAATGAGAAAAGGAGGAAGAAGCTGGGAATGAAGTGCTGCCTGTTCCTATCAGCTCCTGGGCCTGTTTATAACCTGATAATAGAAAGGCTTCTCTGTGATCTTATTACGAAGAAGGTTTGAGCCTGAGCATGCCATAAAAATCCCAACGAGCCTGGTGGTTGATAACACCCCGTGCACACCAATGTGGGAAGTTAAAACTGGCCAGGAGCTCCCACTGGGATGTGGGCATATCCCTGCAAATTCCCTGTCTCTCTTCCCCTGACCTCACCCTCAAGAATGATCTGCTGGGAACCGAAGGCGTCTGTCTGATCTGCTGCTGGGGAAAGGAAATCTTGAGAACATTTGACAAAGAACGCGGAGTTGAAATTAAATATCGTAATGATATAAAACAGTAAGCAGATCTGCTTGACAGCCTTGACAGCTATTTGTTATAGAAAACAGCCTTTATGATGTCAGTCCTATAAGGGAATGTGTTTGAATTAAAATAATTACAGCAGATAGTACAACAAAGACTCCCTGTAGTCAATCATCCTTCACAAATACACTGTGCTAAACCTTCCCAAATGAGTGAGGGAAACGTGGGGACTGCAGCCTGGCAAATAAATACCAATAAGAAGCTGCACTACCAAGTCAAGAGGCTGCTTTCTGTCACCAGATTTCCTTCTCTTTTCAACCCTAAAGGAGACAAATGAGGAATTTTTTATATTATTATTATTTTATAGATTTGCCCTTTCAGCTTTCACCTACTTCCAGATAGGGAATTGAAAATCTTTCTGGAAGGGATGCAGGGACTCTCAGCTTTTGGGATGTTTCTTGTGTTCCTCCTCTCCATGTGTCCACTGCCATTGCACAGCTTCGTGTTTTCAAGGAGAACACATGATGAGTTTTCTGCTAAAAAAAAAATCTACAAAATGCCTTTCCTTAGTACCTGCACACTGCATGCAGCAGTGTCTTGTGAGCAGAGCTGGTCAGAACAAGATAAAATTAAGATTGTCTTATAGGTCCTAATTTTGAGTATAAAATCTTGGCCTGCAGTTGTAGAGGCTCTACTTCAGCTCTTATCAGAGGTGTGGGTTCCTTTTAGCTGGGGCAAAATAGTTCAATTACCTTTCAGGAGACTTGGGGAGGGGGGAGAACTTTGCTCTACACATTGAGGAAGAAAAAAGAGAAAAAAAACCCCAAAGAAAACAAGAAAAGGCAGAGCACTGTGGTGTCCAATGCCTCTGAAAATCTCCTGTCCGTCTACAGCACAGAGCAGAACTCGAGCCTTGCCAAGGGAGGGGTGATCCTGCAGCTCAGGATGCAACTCTGATTCTCCACTTAGGAAACCACTTGTAATTGCAGCTTTCTACAGTTTTGAAATAACCCATTTTGCAATCTTCACAGAGAAATACTAGCGCTGAACAACTGAAATCCACGGAGATTTTGTCCTTGCCAAACATGCTTGAGCTTTGTGTCTTGTTTTTAACTGAGTTTTGGGGTGCTCTGAGTATTCATGGACATGTGTGTACCCCTAAAATTGAGGCAAGAGGGGCTCTTTTGCTGAGGAGTTGAGTCCAGTTTTGTTCAACCCCCCCAGAATTTTACCCTTCCAACTTTTGGGTTACACCACACGTGAATTGCTCAGCAAATTGTATAAACCGAGGCAGCAGAGGTACTTTGTTTTTTTTTTTCCCCGGGAATTTCGAGTGTTTTGCAGGTTTTCAACACTGGCACTTTTTGCCAGCCCTTCGGAGCTGGCAAAAAAAAAAAAA
>VXAD01003666.1:262600-332185 GCA_013399195.1 Dicrurus megarhynchus | reverse complement strand
AAAAAAAAAAATTTAAAAAATCCGTGCAGCCCTGTTTTCTCTGATTCATTAAAGTGAGAGAGCTTCAAACAGTGGCCTGGTGATCTTCTGGAGCTCCTGAGTCCCATCAGAACCCAGGAAAATATGCCATATCCTGCCTTTTGCAGCCCAGCAGCAGCTAATGTGCCGAGATTTAAAGTGAGCCCTCTCCTGCTGCCCATGGCTGTGATCCGGGACCTGGCACAGCTCAGCTTTCCCTGGCTGGCACCCCGAGGCACGGACCAGCCGCTCCTGGGGGTTTATTGCCATCCTCTAATTTGCTGAGATCTGAACGAGCTTACCTGAGCTCCTCTCAGGTAGTTTGGCTTCGCTTCACCTCAGTTTTGGCCGTGCTGCACGGGAACGTGAGGTACATGAGGTTCCCTGTGCTAGGATGGAGTCTCGGAGGCACAGGTGAAGCCCTTCCCTGTCTCAGGATGGTGACAAGGGGACAGTCTGTCTCTCCTGCTGATGCCTTAGGTTTTGACTTTTATATTTTTCAAACCCTGCACTGCCCAGTGTGGAACTCTGAGGTTTCTTGTAGCCTGTTCATTTCTGCTCTCTCGTGTTAGACATAACAAAGCCTCTCCAGGCCTGCTCTCCAAGGACACCCAGACCGTCCTAGGCCCAAAATGTGTAAACCAAAGACTCTAAAAAGGGAGGGCAAGCTTGGGGATATTTCATCATTAAACTGAAGCTTTAATTGGAGAATTAACCCTGATATGCAAATGATCCAAACCTATAAAAGTGTGAAGAACTCGTGACCTGCCGTCCATCTTGGGGTCCATGTTGGCAGTGGCCTCTGGCTCCCCAGGGGTACCTTTGAAGGCCTTTAAAATAAATACCGACCTTTATTCCCTTATTCTGTCCGTTCTCTGTGTCTAGGAGGCCTCTTGAGGCATCACTGCTCAAGGGGAGTTTTGTGCCTCGGAGTTGAACTCCTGAGCCTCGGCACCCCTGGACAGAGACAGAGGGACACTCCTGCCCTCGGGCTCAGAGCAAGCCTGGAAAAGCAAATCTGGAGGTCCTGCAGGCACCTGTGAATGCCCTGAGTGTGGAGGTGCTGGTCCCAGCAGAGTGCTCCTGTTCCTGCCTGCTCTGCCAGCAGCTGAAGAGATTCCCACAGCAGGGATTGCATCGGGATCATCTGAGCTACCAATGAACCCCTACAGTGGGAATTTGCCCATTTATCCTGTTCTTCTTCCCTCTGCAGCCTCCTGGGGCAGCATTTTCCAAAACTTACATGCCAGAGGCTGAGGTGTTTTGTTAACCAAAAGGAGGGAGCCTGTCCCTCTTTCAGCCCAGAATTTGCATGGGGTGGCACCCGCAATGAGGAGTTTTCTCTACTCCCCTGGAAGCTGGGAAGCTTGGCAACCTGCCTCCCATCTCAGCTCTGCAAAAACCAGCTGAGAGCTCCATAACCAGCAAAGATATCCCGCCTGGCTTTGCATTTCTTGGCTTCACGTAGTTCCAGTGAAACCCTTGATGTTATTTGAACACTGGATGGGTTGAGATTTTTTTTTTTTCTTTTTTTTTTTCTTTTTTTTGGTGCATAGTTTAATTACAGTGAGGCTGTGCACTGACTCTCCATTAATAATACAGTAAATTTCAGCAGCAGATTAAATTTCTCTAAAGTAGTAAATTGCAGGGGAAAGTGGAGGAAAGTCATGGTCGAGGAAAATAAGTACATTATAGGTCCTTTATTAGATAGAAGCCCATGGCATCAGGCAGACGGGTTCTTACAAACACACACATATGAGAAAAACAGGGACTGCATCAATCAGCTTATCAAAATCACTTAAAAGAAATGGGCTTCTGCTGAATGTGTGGAGTGCAATAAAACATCAGTGTAACGCTGGACGTATATTAACTGGCACAGAAGGATTATGACATGTCCATTACTGAGCTTCCTCTTCCTGCTGGCTGCAGAGAGGGCCAGATTCCTCCATAATGTGTTCCTCAACCTCCGCCTCCCCTCCCAAATTTATTTTATTACCCTTGTTATGGGCAGGCACACTATAAAATGACATTAGAGGCAGAGCAGCCACATGAGAGATGCTGACTCTGCCCCGAACACCAAATGTACTTCATAAGGGCTATGTAAATACTTTGCTAATCTAGTGCCATCTGAGAGCACAGAAGAAATGAAAAGTGGGCAAAAGCCCTGTGCAAGCATTTCTTATCTCCTGCTGGTCCCTTCCCAGCACCCCTGGGCTCTCCAGGGCCCACCCTGCCCTGCTCTGGGCTTTGGGGGAGCCTGGGGTGTGCCAACAGCTGGTACCTGGGCAAGGCTTTAATGGAGATGATGGCAACCCCCAGAGCAGGTGAAGGTTTTCTGTGGGAGCCACGAGATCTCAGAGCATTAAAACTCCAGTTAAAGCAGTTCAGTGTGAGGTGTGTGCACAGAGCTGGAGGGGACGGAGGAGCTGGGATGCCCAGGGATGGGGGAGCAGCTCCAGCTCTGAGCCCTCTCTCATCAAACTCATTTTACATGGAGGTGCCAGTGCTTCACGGATGAATAATCCAGATTGTGAAACACCAATTAGTATCTTTAGCCATTTCTGCAGGTATTGAAAGGGGGAAATTCTTGGTCTGCTACAGCCAAATGGGCTGTGCCAGCAGGCACATGGGGACACGGCCCCAAGGACCTTGGGACAGGCAAGAACTCGTGTGCTGGATAGATGAGATACCAGAGGGGATGGGGCTGTGTATGTATATATACATATATATATAGAGCACCAAAAACTCATTTTAAAACCACTTTTTGGCCCCAGCAACTGCGCTTAAAATCAAACGAGAGATGAAGGAATTTTTCAACCCAAATCATAAGAGACCCTGGGGGGGGACACAGGATTATGGACATTTATAACTAATGCAAAATAAACAAGGCAAAATTATATGTAATTACTCCTAAAGTCGTTTGCTTGTTTCAGTAATTGACCTGTGCATTCTTTAATCTTTAATGCTCCTTTAAAATTCAGCCTCAGGGACTCATAACATTTATTGACGTTTGTCATGGTTAAGGCTCTGGAGGAACTGGGCTTTATTAGGAGTCTTCAAAGAAATATCAATTTAGGGATAAGCAGCATTAATATTTTGTACACAACATCATCTGCTTAGAAAGCTTTACTAGATTTCTTTATGTCTTAGAAAAAGATGGCCAAAAAGGGCAGTGCTGGGAGTGGCTTAGTAAAGAACCTGCTGCTGCTACCGTAGTGGATTTTATTAATAAAAAGAGGAGGCCGTGTTTAATGAAATTAAAAAGGGTTGATGCAGGAGACAGTGATGTGTCTGTTCGTGGTGGCAAGATTTGGCCCGTGCTGGGTGGAGAGAGGAGCATCAGGAGTGCAGCTGGGGGAGCGATTCTCTCCGACACAGACTCACCATGTGACCTTGCCAAGTGTCACCTGCATTTTCCTTCTGCAGAAGCCCCGTCCTCCTTTCCCTGTCACGGCAGGTAAAGTTCATGAAACAGCTTCAAATGTTATGGATCCCCCAGTTCGGAGGCTCTGCACATTTCTGAGTGTCCACAGGGCTGGTGGGAAATGTTTGTTGATGTCTCCCACTCAAATTTTGTCGTTGGCGCAACATCGAGCAAAAAACTCAACCAAACTGGGGAGCACCAACGATGAGCAGCCTGACAGAAACCTTTCTGCCATTTGGGAGAGAGAAATTCCGTGAATATTTCTCATATTTTAATATTTCCCTTATGGGGGGATATTGCAAATAGCTCAGAAACTTTGTGCCATTGCTCCTTTCACAGGTGCTGGTCTTTCCTAGGCACTGCAGATCTGCTTTGTCAGGTAATGGCTTAGGAGCAGCAGGCAGTTCATAGAATCCCAGAGCGGCCTGTGTTGGAAAGGACCTTTAGGATTATCTCGTTCCACCCCCTGCCATGGGCAGGGACACCTTCCACTATCCCAGGGTGCTCCAAGCCCCAGCCAACCTGGCCTTGGACAATTCCAGGAGATGGGGCAACCACAGCTTCTCTGGGCAACCTTTACCAGGGCCTCACCACCCTCAAAGGGAAGAATATCTTCCAATATCCAATAATATCCAATCTAACCCTGCCCTCTGGCAATTTGAAGCCATTCCCCTGATGAGTGTGCTCAATTCTTAGCAGCAGCTGACATTTGTACTTCCCTGACTGGACAAGGGGCACGTGGGATCCTCTCCAAGCAGCTGCTGGGCTGTTCCCCTTGGAGCAGACCCTGCCTCGGGCCCAAGGTTCCGTGGCTGCTCCTCAGGGAGCTGCATTCAGATGCCAGAAGAGGGGGTGCACCAGTGTCCCACCTTCCTGGGGCTTCCTCACTGGGCAAGGGTTCTTACTAGAACTGGTTGTTTTGCCATCCAGTGTTGGGTTGGGTTTCCTCCAGCTTTGGCACAAGGAACCATTTTTCCCTTTCCTTCCTGTGCTCAGTTAGGCCATCCACAGTATTTTGAGCTTCTTGTTGATTTTCCTTCTCTTCCTCTGTCCTTGGATTCCTCCTCTATTAAACCAGTGAAACCGTCATGGGGCCAACTGGAAACCCCTCTGATACTGAAAATGGGGCTCAGCAAAGGCCATTTCTGAGGAACTTGTCTTGTTTTTCTTTGAAGGGAAAAGAATCCAAGTGTTTTCTTAAAGAAATGAGAGCTTTAACAATTGGTATATCCATAGTGCTGCTGGAGTAAGGGACTTGTGTTTAGATAGGGGCCAGATTGGGAACCCATGTGACTGAGTAGTCATTTCCAGAAATACTTGGGTTGCCGCCAGCAAGGCTCCTGGTGGGTGTAAGGTTTGGGGACATCAGCAGCATTCTTAGGGAGCTTAAATTCGGTCTCCCTTTAGCTGTCCCCGCCTCTCCACCTGGTGTGACAGCAGAGAAGCTGCCATCAGGTGATGTTTTTGAGGCGAGGTATTCTTTTTGTCTTCGACGGAGACAGCTTCCCCCGCCAGCGCCTCAGCCGCGCCGGTGCCGCGCCAGAACAAGGCTTCCAGCAGAGTGGCAGAGTTGAGCTGCCTCTCGCATTAAACACCAGAGATTTCATTAAATGGCAGAGGAGGGAGCTTGTGTAGAGGGGAGGCTCACCCCAGAGACATTACAGATTGTCTCATGCTATTTAAGTGGGCTAAAATTAGAGGGAAAGAATCTGCGGCTAATTGGACTTGTGCATTAATCATAGTCTGCTGCTGGAGTACTTCACCCATTAGAATGTGTTAATTTGGTAATTACAAGGTGAGGGGGAGGTCTCTCTTTGTAATCCAAAGCCCTTCTTCATGCTTATTGCACATATCAGAAACAGGTACAGTGAGAGGTTGGAGGCAGGATTATGGCATGGGGGGGGTGAGCTCCCTATTACCACCTCCTACCCCACCTGTGAACACACACAGGCTCCCCAGCTCCAGACACCAATAATTAAACTGGTTGGGTACTGGGAGCAGAAGGTCCTTCATTCCAGTTAACAGGTAATTAATTGTATCTCAGTTTCCACTGTAATTCCGCCCCTCCTTTGTTATAAGAAATAATGTAAATGTTCAGCGGCCTCCCATGTTTGGGAAAGAGGGGCTTCTCCTTGTTCCTCTTTTTCTAAGGTTCCTCAGAAGGGTTTGGGGAGCTCGAGGTGGGCCTGGGAGAGCTGCCCCTGTCCCTGTGCCCATTGCAGAAGGCATCGATTTGCAGGCATGATCCTGCAGCTGAGATGAAATAGGTTTTGTTTCCTATATCCCATAGATATCAGGAAGAAGATTTTACACTGAGGGTGGTGAGGCCCTGGAAAAGGTTGTCCACAGAAGCTGTGGCTGCCCCATCCCTGGAAGTGTCCAAGGCCAGGTTGGATGGGCTCTGAGCTACCTGGTCTCATGGAAGGTGTCCCTGCCCATGGCAGGGGGGTGGACTCAGGTGACCTTTAAAAATCCCTTCCAACCCAAACTGCTCTGTGATTCTATGACTCCAAGCCATTCACGGATTTACCTTGCTCTTAAGGGCTGCCTTGCCTCCCTCCTGGCAGGTTTTGCTGTATTCAGAGGTGCTTCATGGATCAGGGCAGATGGGAAAATAAAGAAGAGAATTAACAAGACGGGGAACAGGCAGAAAACTCAGGCAGGGAAATGTAAGAGACTAAACACTGAGACAGCTAGTGCAAAATATGGATTTTCTGAGGGATGTAAAACACTAATGAGTAAAAACACTGAGATGTGTGTGCTCTAATGAGAAGCAAATCAGACTGGAGCTTGCAAAGCAACACTGCCTCCAGTGCCTTTATTCTGGCAGGAGGCTCCTTTCCCAGCTCTGCCCTTAGAGATGCTCATAGAAGAAAAGCCCCTTCATGTGAGATCCCATTTTTCCCTCTGCCCGTCCATTTGCTGGTTTACCTGTGGGGGCAACAGCCTTTTGGGGGGGGTGGGGGTGTGGTTTCCCTTCCACCTTGAACCTGGGCAGGGCAGTGTTTGCTGGAAGGACCCTGCTGTGGCGACAGAGCCCCGCATAAACCCCGCTGTCGTTCCCAGCCCATTTCCCAACCTATTTCCTTGCAATTGCAGCTGCTCCGTAATCTCTGCAAAGGTCGCAGCCGCTCGCCATGAGTGACTTCAGCTGTGATATATTTGTGGGCAGCCCCGGCGGTTGCAGGCAGCCCTCACAAATAGTGACCTGAAATGGTGACCTCCACAAACCACATCATTTTCCACTTGGGCACCTCCAGATTGGTTCTCCGGATCTGCAGAACCAGAAGGCCAGTTCTGACTCCAGCGCAATAATTTGCTGGCTCATTAGCACTAACTCCTTAAAGGGGCACCTTTAATGTTACTGAGCCTAAAAATGTGACCTATTTCCCCCTCCTCTGTTATAGCTCCTTGCAAATTCCCTGTCGTTAAGCTGCGTGTACTCTCATCCTTCTACACCTCCTGAAAGATCAGAAGTCTTGTGAGCAAAATAAAAAAACCTGCCCTAAGATGGGTCCAAATGCTGTGCCACAGCCAAATTGAAACCTTTCAGAATATATTTCATTTACTAATGAAGGAACTGGTGACAGAGGAACACAAAGGGGAGCTCGGCCTTCTTCTGAGGTCTGCCTGCTCTCTGGTGTCATAGTTTGGGACCATCGAAGAGCATCTTTGCAGCAAAATAGTTCACAATAAACCAGCAGCAGGTATCAAGGACAGGAAGTGTGTTTGTACAACAGATTTTAATTTTATTAAACTTGTAGAGAGTTGCAATAAACTATAAGAAAAGCAATTGTGGTTGAAGCAGCCCAGCTCTTATTAAAAATTACTTGCATTTTCTGAAACCAACACTAGAAGTGTGAGAAGGATCCTTTTAGTGCTACAAACTGTGCATGTGGGCTACAGACTGTACCCATTGGAATAAAGTGATTACCACCCTCATTAAGTGGATAAAGACCGTTCACTGCCTTCTATTTCGGGGATGACTAATGTGAATCCGCGTTCAACACAGCGGATGCTGAAGGGATAATTTTGTTGGAACAGATCTATAATGCACAGTGACGAGGTGTGAAAGGCACTTCTTCTGTGCAAGCCACTTTGCACATCCAGGCTGAGCTCCTGGACTTAATTAGCAGCACCGGCAGCCATCCCGAGGAGCTGGTGCTCGCCAGGCCTTCGGTTCATTTGTGGTAATCAGGTGCTTTTAACTACGTGATCACAGCATCGTTTGGGTTGGAAAAGACCTTTCAGACCATGAGTCAAACCAGTGACCCAGCACTGCCAAGGCCACCGATAAACCATGTCCCTGAGAGCCACATTTACACGGTTTTTAAATCATGGTGACTCCACCTCTTCCCTGGGCAGCCTCTCCTGGTGCTCGACAGTGCTTTGGTGAAGAAATCTTTCCTGATGTCCAACCTAAACCTCCCGTGGTGCAACCTGAGATTATTTCCCCTTGTCCTGTTACTTGGGGGAAGAGTCTGGCCCCCACCTGGCCACAACCTCCTGTCAGGTGGTTGTAGAGAGCAATAAAGTCTCTCCTCAGCTTCCTTTTCTCCCCTGAGGTTCCCCCAGTTAACATCCAGCACTTCACCTTGGTCTGGCTGAAGCTTTGACTTTGTATCTCACCAGAAATGGGGCTATTTCCAGACATAACTCCGTTCATTTCTTCACTGAAAAAGCTTTTTTTTTTTTTTTTTAATTAAGCTCCTCAGAATTATTCAATTCCGAGAAATTTGTTTCAAAATTGAAAATTAAATTTTGGCGTTCTGAATATTCAATTTGTCTTCCTTATGCCTTTATTATCCATCTCCCATATCTCCGTGTTTCATTTCATGACATCCAACTGGCAGATGTCTGTTACAGAAGGTGTAACTCTTTGCAGAAGACAATAAGTTGTTTTGATCAGTATTTAGTAGATGCCATTACTTCTAAAAACAGCAGTGTTTCACCTACTACTCACCTACTGTTTTGGTAGGTTCACTCTAGTCACAACAGACAAACTGACGCATAATTATCGTAAGTGAGAGAATTAAATGTGTTTCATTGATATTTTGGGCTGTTCTTGAACAGAAGGCTTTACAAAATGCCATCTTTTCACAGGGAAATAAAGCAGTAATAATGTTCAGTGACTGTTTTTCTTACAAGAACTCCTCCATATTTGTTTCTCCCGTAAACCTGGAGGCAGTCTGGGATGCAAGTGAGCTTGTGGGATCCTGCAGAGCTGATCTCTGGTGCCTGTGTCTTCCTGGTGGTTGCTGCAGAGCTCTTTGTTCCTGTTGGGTTGCAGAGCTGTTGACATACCAGAACAGTTTATTTTTAGTAAAAGCTTGCTGCCATCCCACAGCTGTGGGGTCATGGGCCATGCTCCAACCCTGAGGCTGTTACAGACCTGGCTGTGTGGGGCTGAGCTCTGGGCTTCTCCCAGAGCAGTTCCTGAGCCCAGCCCAGCTGGTCAGAGGTGCAGGTGACTCTGTCAGAGGTGCAGGTGACCATGTCAGAGGTGCAGGTGACCATGTCAGAGGCGCAGCCTGTTGTGTTTCCAGCACTTTGTGCAAACAAACATTGCCTTGCACAGATGTCACAGAGTGCAAATCTGCTGGGAGCCAATGCTGGTGTTGTCGTGCTCCTTGGGCACCCAGAAAGCTTTTTTCTGGGAGGTCATTGGCAGTTAACTGGTGGTGTTGGTTTTTTTAGCTGCTCAGCACTGGTGGATATTCTCAGAGGCAACAGAGGGAGGTGAAACTGGGCTGGATTTGAAGCCTGTGATGACCATGTGGTTTGTGTTTGCCTGGGGTTCCCATTCAAGCATCCTCAGGCCTTCAAGGGCAGATATTGGACCAGACCTTTGGGAAGTGTGGAGCACAGGCCTGTGCTGGTTTGCCCTATTTGCCTGTTCTCTCATAGTTCTGATACTAAAATGAAGCAGAAAGACTTTATTTGCTCCAACTGCAGTGGCAATGCACCGCCGAGCCCCGATTCTTCCTTCTTTCCCTTAATTGTGTCCTTCGAAAGCAGAGTCCTCTAGTGCTAAAGGAAGATGATGGCAAACTGCCTTGTTAACCTATTTTAAGTAAATCTGTATTGAGTTTCCTGCTGTGCCTAAAAGCTGGAAGTCCCAGTAGAGTTTTATATTTTATCCTCGCACTGGCTTTCTCTGGACTTTAATTCCCCACTTCCTTTTTCTTCTACCCCCAAAGAAATGCAAATTTAATTTCACAGGAAATAAGGATATACTTGAATAAGACAAGATTTTTTTTTTTTTTGCCAATATCTCTGTGTCTCCCACTGGTTAGGAGCTGATTTTGAGGGATCTAACATTCTGCCTTTCTTAAAACAAATTCTTTGCATACAGCAGCCTCCCACAGACTCCTTTAGCACAGAAAGGCAAAAGAATTTTAGCAGGGAAAATTCTGCATGGAAGAATAGGACAGCACAGGCCACCTGTATGGTATTAGGAGGAGATGAGCGAAAAGATATTGCTGATCTGTATTAATAATTAATTTAATTTTCTATAGCCCTCTTATAAAAGTTCCTCAACAAATTTGCAGAGTGTATAATATATGTATCACTGAATTGTAGCTATTTCTGGAGTACTTCATCTGTTCCACTGCAGGCATGGGGATGGTTTTTAATAGTTTAGGTCAGTAAGTCATTATGAAAGCCTCCACTGAAATAACACTCTTGAAATAATAATATTGGATGTGGGCTATATTGTTAAAGGGTTTTTTCTTTTTCTTTTCTCCTTCATGATGAGTTCCTGCTTTCTTTCTGTTGTGATGTGACATTTGGGTTGCAGTCATAGCCACTGGACCTATGGGGAGCACTGAGAGCGTATTTAACTTTTTCTAAAGGGAATTTAGCATGAGAATATAAAGAATGAGATGCAGCCATGGTCTGCTAAAAAGTGTTGCAGCCCGTGTGTCCTTACCAAATAAAAACATCCAGGAGAGATCCTTATTGGGGATATTTATTACTCATCACAGTGGCCCAGACACTGGCAATGCTCTTTGGGAAAAAAGTGTGCTGTTGTAAAAGTGGTCTCAGTTGTAAATTTTACCTGAAATGCCTGACTTGGAAGCACACAGGCTCCTCACCACCACCCTGGCATACTTCCAAGCTGGCTAATGCCCACCTTGGAAAGATGTTGTCTGAACTTGGGTCTGGCTCTGCTCAGGCAAGACCCAAGCTGCAGCCCAGGCCTGTCTTTGCCTTTAGGCTGGTGTTTAATTGCTTTTTTAAATTCAGGACCGGAATCATCACCACATCCTGTAAGGTGCTTGTTTATCTTTTTACCTACTTCTCACCAAACCTGCAACCTGGCTTGTTCCAGGGGATCTGGCAAAGCTCTCCACCGGTGGCATGGCTGGCAGGAAGGTCTGGGCAGTGGGGTATAGCTGGGAAATAGGGCCTAAAAAGCAAGAGCAGCAGCCCAGGGTGATGGGAGTGTGGCTAGGCAACAGCATGGGGAGAGGAGGAATGATCTCTCTTTGTCAGACAGCAGAGCTGTTAGAGGTTATGAGATTCTTTTATTGCACTAATTTGCAGTGCAATGTGCTGACATTCTCTCCCTGTTGCACAGAGAATATATAAATTATCCCTGCAGGACGATTAACTGTTTGTCCAGGCTAATTGTCAGTATTAAATCTTGCTCAGTCACAGTTTTAAAGCTTAATTTAAACTCTCTATCTTTAAGGAATCTGCACTCCCACTCCCCCTCCCACCACGGGGAAAAAAATAATAAAGATTTAATGGTTTAAGTCAGTTCCCTTTGTAAGAGCTAAAGTTATAATTGGGTGTGTGGATCGTGGAAGCATCTGCACACGATGAGCCTGTGGAGTTTTCCTTTTGCTTTGGCCGATAATGTTCATCTCAAATCCCATTGTCTTTGCTACCCTGTATTAATTTCTGAATTATGTATTATTGTTCTGAGACCCCGGAGCCACAGCTATTCCCCACATCTATTACTGCATAAATCTTTGCTGTGTGCTTAAACCAGCAATGATTCATCCTGAAAGATGGAGAGGAACACCAGCGCTAGAGAAAAATCTCTCTCCCGGTGGAAGGGGCACAGATCCGATGCTCAGACCTCAGAGGGTGGCTGGGGAGGGAGGGCAGGCAGAGGTGGCTGTGAGGAGCTGCAGCAACAGGCAGGAGAGGGATGGAGCCCACCACGGGTTTGGACACTGCATCCTCACACACAGCAGGTTGTGATCTGCTGCTGCAGCAGGGACAGTCCTGGCTGTGCTGCCCATGCCCAGGGAAAACTGCTGCTCTCCTGGCAGAGCCTGTGTGAAGGGACAGCCCTCTGGGTGAGGCCCATCCACGTGGTGCCACAGGAGATGAAGATCACCGGCCACACTGGCAGAGATTTCGCATTTTCAATTACTTGTGTTTTCTTCCATGGCGATTCTTCATTTAGCCTCCTGTAAAGACAGACAGCTGTATGAAGCTGGCCCATCTCCTCCGAAAATTTGTGGCAGCAGTGCTGTGAAGTGTCTGTTTCTCATCTCTGCTTGTCCTTAGGTTTGATTTTCTGTAGCTCTGTGCCAGCAGCATGGGTTTAGCTGATGGCTGTCCTGTCCTTGTTGGATCCAAAGCTGGCTGTCAGTGGGCTGTCACTGCCCTCAGCACGCCTGGGTACCCCAGTTCAGCTGTGAGTGGTGCAGCTCCAGCAAATGAAAGGGTGGCATCATGCCTTGGTTTTAAATGTACCTGCTTGCATTTTTCCTGCCTTTGGCTCAGCTTGACATCCCCAGGATCTGCCACGAGCCTGACACTGACCCCACAGCTCGGGGACACCCGGCTGGGTGGGCAGCCCTGAGATCGTGGAGTCACAGAATGGGTTGGGTTGGAAGGGACTTTAGAGATCAGCTCATTCCACCCCCTGCCATGGGCAGGGACACCTTCCACTAGCCCAGGGTGCTCCAAGCCCCAGCCAACCTGGCCTTGGACACTGCCAGGGATGGGGCAGCCACAGCTTCTCTGGGCACCCTGTGCCAGGGCCTCACCACCCTCACAGGAAGAATTCTTTCCCAATATCCCATCTAACTCTGCCTTCTCTGAGTTTGAAGCCGTTCTCCCTTGTCTTGTCACTATACCCCTTGTCCCAAGTCCCTCTCCAGCTCTCCTGGAGCCCCTTTAGGCCCTGGAAGGGGCTCTGAGGTGTCCCTGGAGCCTTCTCTTCTCCAGGTGAACACCCCCAGCTCTCCCAGCCTGGCTCCAGAGCAGAGGGGCTGCAGCCCTTGGAGCATCTCCGTGGCCTCCTCTGGATTCTCTCCAGCAGCTCCACCTCCTGTGCTGGCTGACCTGACTTGTGCCAGAACTGAGGGTTGAGGCTCCAAAAGGATGTCAGAGAGCTTTTATTCCATGTTGTGGTTTCTGTAGGACACAGTGCCGTTGGAGAGCTTGGGGGCTTCAGGCTTGAGCCTTTCTGGACTTTCCTTGATCTCTTGAAAGACTTTAGCAGGACTTTCTTTTCTGGAAAAGTGCAGGAGAGAAAGTGCTCCCTGTGCTGTTAATCTGTGCTGCAGGAATTGTTCCTGTGCCACAGGTCAGAGCTGAGCGTGTTCTCACTGCGTGAGAGGGGTCAAGCTCTTTTTGACCTGGGGCAGGTGGTAATTGAAAAGCAGGCGGCTGTGGGTAGAAATGAGCCTGGTGACGTGGTGACACAACCAGCCTGGTCCCTCTGTTCCTGGAAAATGACAGTGGTGACAGCCAGGAGGGAGAGCTGAGAGGCTGCTGCCTTGCACAGCTCGTGACCCCGGCGCTGCACTGCGTGGTGGGGACGAGACGTGGGACTGCTGAGCACAGCATCTCTGCTCTCTGCGTGGGGATGGCTCAGGTTGGGGATATCCCTGCAGGTGTCACCCAGGGGCTTCTGCTGCAGAGCAGGGAAAGGTGAGCAGGTCAGTCAGTACCTGCAAGAGAAAGCAGCCACCTGGGAGCTGAGGGGGAAATGGTTCTCACTAATCCTGCTCCTTCTGACATCTCCTACAGAAACAAAAGGTCTTGTGCTGTATTAGAGCTCCCTTTACCAGTGACAGCCTTCCTCACTTCTTCTCTGAAATCTGCAAAATTAGGGTGAGTGAAAGGTGGGGGGAGGAGAGAGCCAAGTTAGTGTGGAAGAGGAATGCCTGACAGGAGCCCCCAGGAAGGAGAGGAGAATTAGCAGGTGAGAAAGCAGGAGGGTTGATCACCAGCCAGCTCGGCTGTGGGGTGGCACAGGAGAACCTGAATCCTTGGCCTGGTTTGCAGAGAAGAGAAGTAGGGGAGGATTTCAGAGCTGTGTGCAGGGCAGGGCAGCCAGTCCCTCTGCTCTGCCACTGCCCCAGGACCCTGGGAGGTTTGGTGTGAACAGAGAGATGACAGCTCCTTGCCTGGCCCAGGGACTGGGCTGCAGGATTTGTTGTCTTGGGTGCCTGGGATATTATTAACAATAATAAATTGCTTTATGACATCTGTAAAAATAGAGCAGCCACTCAGGCCCCATTTGCTTCCATGGTGCACAATTCCTGCTTCCAGGTCTGGCACCCCTGCACACAAGGATCTAGATGCCTATGGGATTATTTTGGGGAAACCACTTCTTGCTGCTCCAAAGGAAAAGTGAGCATGTTTTGTGTGTGAATTTGAATGGCCCTACTGCAGATTTTAACATTTTTATTAAACCAGCAGAATGGGAAGCCCCATACATAGTGGGAGAGGGTCTGGAGTCACTACGTAGCACAATTCCATGGCTGCCAAGAGCAGGACCGAGGCTCCTTCCAAGGAGCAGATCTTGACAAGTAATTTCTGCCTAATCCCAGCACCTAGCAGCTGGTTTATGCCTCCCAAATGATTATTCTTGTTTCTGGCACTTATCCCAGTGATCATCAAAGCGAATATTCCCACTCTCCATCAGAAATCTCTCATTCCCTTTTTTGTGGCTCAAATCTGATGTCAGCCAGGTTTGACTGCTCAGGTGTAAAAGCAGGAGATGGGGCTGCAGTGATGGCAGGGCTTGGGGTTTGTCTGAAATCCCTGACTGCCTCGGCAGGACTGTGCAGTGGGAGAGGGTAAATACAGGGAAGGCAATCCCATGCTCCTGCTGGCTTGTTATTTCAGGCAGCTTTTCTACAGTGTGTCTTATTTGTCTTCCCTTTGAAGGGGGAGAGAAGTTAGGGTACAGCTCTAGCTGGAATATATTTGTTAGCAAGCAGTTAGAGGAGTCCTTAAAACAGCGAAAGCAGCGTGTGGGGTGGAAATAAAAATAAATACCTCTCCTAGGAGAAGAACAAAAGAGAGGGGCTGAAATACCTGGGATCACAGCCCGTGCTGGGGGAGAGTGCGCAGGGGGAGGGCTGCTGTGCTTAGGCAGGGGAGATGCTGTCTTTAGCATATGCTCTGCATATTTTACTGCCAGAGAAGATGTGGCGATGATTTAATATGCAAAGGTAGATATGGCATTGATATGCATCCACACCGCATAACATGTGCATACATATTTCAGAGGTGCTACAAGAAAGTGCATCGCTGAAGGCGAGCATTTATCAGGCTCGCGGTCAAACGTTTGAGACCTTCACAGCCGTAGGAGATCCTGCAGGAGGAGGAAGAATAACACGGCTTGATTATTATTAGTGTTTTAAATACGGAATTGTCAGGATGCTGGGGAGCAGGGAGAGCGGCGAGCACTTGAGACGCGCTGAGTGATGCGCCGAGGAGCAGCCGCTCGGGTAAACAAAGGCTGCCGCAGCGGCGGCGGGCAGAGATCGAGCGAGGAGCCCGAAAGAGACAATTCCTCACCTGCGGCCCGAGCTTTCCGCTCCTCAGTTTGTGCTCGAGCCCCAGGAAATGAGAGGAACCTGTCTGAGAGCTCCGCGGTCGGGGCGGGTGGGTTTCGCCTGTGGTTTTTTTTTTGTTTGTTTGTTTCATTCTGGGAGCGGAGCTCAGCTGCACGGGAAAAGGGAGGTTTGGCACGCAAAGATGCAGGGGGACACAGCCCTGAACCTCCATCTCTCACCTCCTGTCCCCTGGCTGTTGATATTTGCTCCTCCTTGGGGACAGCAGGCAACCAGGCTGCACCAACCGCCCGCAGAGGCTGCACCGAGCTAAAACCAGGCCAGCAGCTTTCTGCTAAAAGAACAAACTGGGAAACACCTGGCTGTTCAGAGCACATTAACATCACACTGTGGCGTGCCTCGGGTGCTGTTGTTGTACCCCCAGCCTGGCACGGTCCCGGGCTGCAGGAGCCCTGGGGGCGGCAGGAGCAGTCGGCGGGGGCAGGATGCAGGATGCTGCGCAGATGAAAGCACAGACAGTTTGTGTTTGTTTTGCTTAGTGACAGCTCTAGATTTTAATGTTTGATCACAGCAGGCAGGGAGGTCCTGCAGGGATTTCTAAAGATACTCTGTCCCCGTGCACCGACATGCATTTTCTTTACATTAAACGAGTGCGTCTCGCCTACCTCGCTGGAAAAATCTAGTTTGGGCTTAATGCAAATTGGGCTCTGTGTGAACATTTTTGCGTTGGGAGGGATCTGCCCTGCTCTGCTGTGTCTCCAAAGACTCTGTCCACCAGTGCTACAGAGGCACCAGAACCCCAGTGCCAGCGCAGGGGTGCAGGGCCCTGCAGTGCCCACCGAGGTACACGGGTGACACCTGCCCTCTGCCAGACCAGGGTCCCATCAGGACTGCCTGCTAGCCCAATTTTGGGAGCTTGCAGCTCACTTCAGCACGGGTGTAGCACTCATTTCTCTGGCGTGGCCAGCCCAGGTTTACACTTGTCCTTCCTGATGTCCTTTGCTGGTGGAAGAAGGAGGAGATGAACTGGTTGAGCTCTTTGCTGGGGACACTGAAGGTTTGGAAGCCGTGCCGAGGTGCTGCCCTCACTCCAAACCCCGTGTGAGGAGCTGCCCACGCTCCATGGGATGGGCTCAGCTGCTGAAGCACAAACCAGCTCCGTTGTTTTGCGAGTTCAGGGTCCTGCCTCCTCCCAGCAGCACCTTCAGATGGCAGGAGAGGGACGGGGCTGGGTTTGGTGGCAGTGGTCAGGGACAGCAGGGGCCGTAGCTGGGTGGACCCTGGGGAGGAGGACACAGCCAGCAGCGAGGTGTGGAGAACAGAGAGGGATTCTCCAGCGCTAATGACAGCGGGCAGCACTCCCACTGCCGTGGAGGCCACTGCAACTCCATCGCTCCTTAATTATCTGGAATTATAGCGCTGCTCTCGCCCTTTTTATGTTACGGTGGAAGAAATCAGGACATACATTAATTATCTAATCCGTATGTAAAGTGTCACATATAATTTTCCCAGAGCAAAAGGTTCTAGCTTTAAGACCCGCATCGTCTCTTAATAACCATTTGTGAGGGGAGAGAATAATACCCAGATATACGATTATTACAGTGGTCGTTGGCCACTGTTGCTCCTCTCCCTGCTTTTGGGGCAGTGCTTCTTACAGAGCCTTCCACTTGCAGGGTGGCCTTTAAATAGCCCCAGACTGCAGCCTGTGGCCTGGCTGGGCTGCAGGGAACTGAGCACAAACTCCACGCTTGTTGTTGTTGTTGTAGAAGTACAGTCTGAATCAGAAATACCTTTGGTGGTTTGTTGGTGGCTTTTTTTTTTTCTCATCTGCGTACAGAAAAGAGGGGAAGACCCCACAGCGTCCCTTTGACTAAGACACATGGCAGCTGAAGAAGTCGATTAAGAAAATCAGTATTGCATTTATTAGCCTCCATCTATGATGCATGGTGTTATGCTAATATGCATGAATTAATTACTGTTATTAATTCAATTGAATTAATTTGATATAACTGATGTGCGCAGTGAAGATTTGTGGCGAGAGCTGCTTTTAAAAGGCATCGCAGACAAGGGCTGGTTTGATGGGAGCGGGAGGGGGGACGGGCTCTGCAGCAGCCCCAGCACATCTGTTTGCACCACCTGATGCAGCACAGGAGCCAAGAGACCTTTTAATCCCCCACCCTCTTCCCCTCCCTCTGTGGTCTGCTCGTGACTTCATCCCCTGCTGCAGTTAGGAGCATCCTAATGCTGAGGAGATTCCTGCTGAGGACAGGTAAAGTGTAAGGTTGATATTTGGGTAACCTGAAAGGAGAGAGGGAAGAAGATGATGCAGTCCCATCTGCAGGTAGGGCAGGAACTCGGTGTCCACAAGGAGCAAAAGGCAGGGAAACAGAGCAAGAAGGGAAGGAGCAGAGAACAACAATTCTTCCCTGTGAGGGTGGGGAGGCCCTGGCACCGGTTGCCCAGAGAAGCTGTGGCTGCCCCACTTCTGGAAACATTCAAGGTCGGGTTGGAACAACCTGATGTAGTGGAAGGTGTCCCATGGCAGGGAGGTTGGAGCTAGGTGGTCTTCGAAGTCTCTTCCAACCCAAACCACTCTGTGGTTCTATAAATTAGCAGTTCAGAACAGGAAAGAATCCCCTTTGCCTGGTTTTGGGTCCCTCTGAGGGTTGGCTGAGAATTGTCTGTCCCCACTTTGTGCAGGAAGGCAGCAAAAGCCCTCAGCTCCTCCAGAACAATGAAGGTTAATTTATTTAAAATATCAGTTTAGTATCCTTTCAATTGTTATTTTCCATATATCCACCTGTGGGACACGAGGGTTAAAGTCTGATCCCAAATATCAGCACAGGAAACCAGCTCCTGAGTGTCAGGCAGGGAAACATCCCAGGGCCCCTGCCTGCACTCGGAATCTTGCAACATGTAGTTTGTGAGCTGCTGCCAGGCTGTGCAATATTTGCATAAATTATTAGGGGGAAAATTCAGCTCAGCTTGAGAAAGCTGCAGCTCGCAGGCTCCTCCCGAGCAGAAGTGAAACCTGTGGTGTGAATTATTTGTCAGAGATTTGCTCGCCGGTTGTGGCACAGAAGCTGCCTGGGTTGTTGGGGAAAAAGGGGCCCCAATGATCAAAAAAATAAAAATTATGAGAAAATCAAGCTACAGATAGTGTTTAGGTTGCAAAACGCAGACGGTGCTGGCAGGGATGGGACCTGGCATGACAGGATGTCCCCAGAGACCAGGGATGTGCCGGAACAGGAGGCCCCGTGGCCAGCACAGGGTGCACCTCCCACAGCACCTGTTCTCCACAGTGGTGCTGTAAGCCATGGAGCTAATTAATGAAAGATAAATTTAAAAAATCTCACCCCAGTCCTGCACACCCCCCGAAGCCCAGCACGGCCCCCTCGGGCAGAGCTCAGCATCCTTGAGCTGCCGGGGCTGTGTCGTGTCTCTAAAATGACTGTAATTGGTATTCCACGAGACAAACTGCAGCACCCACAAAGGCCATCACTCCTCCAGATCATTCAATCATGTTGAAGACCAAACTTGCAATTGCTCTTAATGGAAGTGCAGAGCCCAGGAGTTTTTCTGTTAGGAAGGAGAACCTGTAGTTTTCGGTGACCTCTTTTGGGTAGCAGAGTAGCAGCTAATTGCAGCTCATAGAGTTGACAGATGTCCCTGCTTCATGCAGCAAATCGCTCACATCTCCTGATAAATATGGGACTTTCTGCTGTTATATATGAGCCCCATGCTTTAGCCATCCTCCTAACTCATTTCAGTTCAGTTTGCCAATAGGTTGGAGATATTTTACTGAAATTTTCTCCCCCCTCCCCGCCGCTGCCCTGCGTGGAAGTGTTTTTCTGCCGTTATTTACAGTATCTCGTTCTCTATTTCAGTCACCCATCAGGTGCTGACAGTGTTTATTAGGTCCTTTGCCTGTGGCTCAGGAAGGGAGGCAGGCTGCTTTCACCCTGAGGGTGACTCCCTAAAGCAGAGAGCTGCTGTCTCTCACTTCTCTCTGCCCTTCCTGGGATTATGGGGTCATCCCACTCCAGGGCAGCGTTTTCCTCACTTCCAGCCCATTCCTGATCCCATTTCTGCCCACAAAGTGGTAGCTGGGGTTTTTTTTGTTTTTTGATTAACTCACTTAGCTGGAAAAAGCACAGGGTTTAGTCACATCAGCTGCTCCTCCACTCTGAAATATTCCACTCTAGGGGCCAGTTTCTCTCTAATATCTTCCTTCTGGGGGTCTCCAGGAGCAGCTTTAACTCCTGAAGACTGGTTTCATACCCACAGCACCCAAGCTCAGCTCCTTGCACAGCCAGGCCCCAGCAGGGTCCGTGGGGGAATTTTAGCTGTGTCTCCTCCAGACTAACTGCAGAGCAGCTCCCAAAAGTTCCTTGCAGGAAGCCACACCGTGTACCCACTGCTGGGTGTGCCTGCCCCTTCCTCCTCACAGAGCAGCAGGCCAAGGTATAAACGAGCCCCCTGGTACCTCGTGGTAATTAGTAGTGGATTTCACAGCTTTTTCCCACATATTTCTTTCCTACCCCTTTGTTCTTCCGCCGTGTGACACGTAGGAGACTTGTAAGACTCCACTCTCTCTCACCTGGATTTGCTCTGCCCTTTCTGTTGGATATGAGGGATTTGATTGAATTAACTTAATTGGCAAATGTATTGCTCAGACAGCTGTGGCAGAGCTGCCTGCCTGCAGTAGCCACCGGGTTAAGCAGCCCCCAGAAGCTTTCTGGCACCTCTTGTGGAGTTTGGGCACCTCCCCACCAGTTCAGGGTCACCCAGCTTTGAACTGGGTTTAAGGGGTCCTGCACTGTGGGCTTGAAGAAAAGGTGCTTTGGGAAAAAATGGGAATAAATGGAAAAAGAAGATGTGGAGGTAACTGCAAGTTTGAGATGTGTGGGAAAACTCAGAGTGTGTGGCACAGGGGATTTGGTAGGGGTGCTGCAGAACTGGCCATCGTGTTCCTGTCGGCATCAGCAGCCATCCAAATCCAATAAATAGGTTCCTAAACCTCATCTTTTTGCCATTTTGTGCTTAGAAAAACAGAGCTGCAGTGATCTTTTGTAGCCCAGGTCCCTTCAGTTCACCTCTGGCTTACAGGGCTGGGTGGTCCCAAAGGTGGCAACAAAGAAGAAGGTTCCAGTGTTTGGGCACGGACCTGGCACCTTGAGAGGTTATCCCCAGGTGATTATTTTGGTGGCAGTGATCCCAAAGAGTGTCACTTTTATCCACTGAAGGCTCTTCCTGGAGCTGCAGCAGCCCTGGGGTGGCTGGGGCGTGGGTGTGGGATGTTGTGGGAGCTCCCACTGGATGCAGAAATAGGGTCTGGCAGGAGCTTCATAGCTGTGATGGAGGCAGAAATACCTCTTCTCTGGTACCTTGGCCACGTAAGGAGCTCTAGTGCATGCAGTGGTACTGACATTTCTTGGTGAGGAAGCAGATTTCCAGCAGGCAGCAAGCTGTGACAAGAAAAATAGCTAAATTTGTCCGACGGTATTGATGGCTTCCCAGAGAAACTCTGTCACTCCAAAAATGAACCGTCCCCTCAGTCAAACGCGTCTCTAATGAAAAACACACATCCACAGACTCTCAGCCTGTGTTATTAATGTGACCTTTACTCAACTGTTTCCCTCTCCTTTTGATTTCTGTGAATAAATGTAATTAGGAAGGTGCCTGTTCCTCACACCACCACGCTTCAGGGGAAGCCGAGGAGATGGTTCCCAATTAGCTCCTTCTGTAATGCAGGGGCAAGTGGAGGCTTGGCCTGGGTTTTAGAATGCCCTTGAGGAGGTGGAAAGAGCCCTGGAGGGGTGGTGCAAGGAGGCAGGAGATGGATCTGGGAAGCAGCAGAGCTTCGTGGCAGTGGGGAGCTCCAGAGGGGAGGAAAAAGTGACTGAGGGTGAAAGTTTTATCCCAGAAATAATTTCCCTGGAAGTGTTCGAGGCCAGGTTGGACAGGGCTTGGAGCAACCTGGTCTAGTGGAAGGTATCCCTGCAGGGTGGTTGGAATGAGATGGTCCTGAAGTGCCCTTCCCACCAAAGCTTTCTGTGATTCCATGAAATAATTTGTTTTCAACACTGCACAGAGAAGTTCTCTGGCTCATGCGAAGTGGAGGAATGGGATTTTTGCATTAGAAACATGCAGTTCTGAATTGCTCCACATGTGCTGTTTGGAGCAAAGTCACACCTTGCTGTAAAAGCTTTAGCAGCCCGAAAATGAAAGGCCCAAGGGCAGGATGGAGGGAGAGTTTGAAAACAGTCTGAGTCTGAATCCTGCTAGGAATGAGTCTGGCTTTAAATAAAAAAAAATTAAAAAAATAAAAAAAGCAATCAAACGACCAGCCTTCAAGGCAGCAACTTTTGCATGTTTGACTTGTCCCAGGACAGTTTTCACAGGCCAGAGGAGCAGGTGAGTTTGATAAACAGCTTGCTAAAACAGAGCAGGAATTTATGGCACTTGGCAAAGTTTAGGTAACTCGCAGGAGATGGGTGGCTGTGTGTCCCCCTTGAACAACAAGCACCTGTGGCCCTTTGTAGGCAGAAATTCTTCCTTGAGTTGAGGGCACCTCCTCTCCTCTTGTTTTGGTTTCAGTCTCTCCTAGGATCTCGTGTGTCCATAATCCTTCCCTCCCCTTTGCACCATTTTCTTCCAGAAAACAAATTTTGCAGCTGAGCAGGAGGAATCAGCCTTTCCTTTGCAAGCTGCTTTGCTGGAGCTCAGTCACATCCAGCAGTCTTTGAGGTCCTTGGGCATCAACACACCCAAAATATTTTAGAAAAGTTTCCTGGAACATGGGCAGGAGCTGACTTCTGTGGAAAAGCCTTGGCTGCTCTAAGTTGGAGCCTTTGGAAAATCAAAATTCACATGACATATTTGAAGTCCCTTGGCCAAACTCTCCACTGATGGGCACTCAATTATGTGTTCCCCTTTTTTTGGCTTGGGTTGCTGGGCTCTTGGCTTGGGGATGAAGCTGGCAGGACGTGTCCCCTGGGCACATGCACTGCTGTCTAATGCTGCTCCATACCTGGGAAAAAAACAACTATCCTCATCCCAAATCCCTGATGCTTTTCTCTCCTGAGGTCTTTGTTCTGTGCCTGTACAAATAAGGGCTGTGGTGTGAGTGCTGCCTGTTGTGGCGGATAATAAATCCATTCATATTTCTGAAGCACTAAGTAGCGGAGTTGTAATGCTGTGGGCAGGCCTGTGAAAATGAATAATTCTGTCTTCAAAGCAGGGTTGATTTGTGTGAAGGCACGAGTTTGCCCATAACAATGAGGAGAAAACAAAATACTGAGGAGCTGCTTGTTAAGGGAGCATCCTCCCCCTGCCCACGGCGGGGCTGAGGTCCTGCGTGCCCCTGGACTGAGGGTTTCACGGTGATGCACAGCCCACATCAGAAGCTAGCCAGCCCCAGGGTACCCAAAAATCTGCTTTCTGAAGGCTTGCATTCACACACCTACGTTCCTCTCGCTACTTGCAACACCTCGGAGTAGAAGTTGTGAATCAAACAGGAGGGTGGTGCTAGATTTTAACATTTGGTGCATTCGCCCGGCCTGCCTGGAGCTTGTTTTCCGCAGGCTCCCGAGCAGGGGGGGAATTGCTGGCAGGAGGCAACTTCTCAGCTGGGCAGAAGTGGACTGGCAAGGGCCAGCAGGGCTTGGAACCGCAGCGTGTGTCACCCATCCCCGGAGAGGGACTCGGTTACAGCCCAGCGGTGCCGCAGATTCCTGATGAACACCGGGAACCTGGTGGCTGCGCACGGATGGCACGGAAGGAAAAGGGGAGCGGGGCATGCAGTAATCACGTGAGGGCATGGACTCCTCACACACGGTGGAGAAGGTGCAAAAGCCTTTATTGTGCCTCAGAAATTCCCTTAAATACCAGCACCTAACAGGATATCACATCACATAAACAGGAAAGATGTTCACCTCAGTGTCCCGCAATCACCTGGGGTAGTGCACAGACATTGCCTGTTATGGTGATAGGTGAACAATACCCTAGAAGGTCACTGACTACAATTATCATGTCTGATAGGCCCAACACTGTCCAGAAACCCACAGTCCTCTCTCAGCCCATCCCCGGTGACCTGGATGCACTCCCAGGGTCACCTCCAGGTCTGAGCAAGAGGCTCTCTCTCTCCGGCCTTCAGGGCCTATCTCTCTTCCAGCACACAGTGCACCCCAACAGGGCAAATCACTGCACAAATTTCTCCTCATAAAGCACTTGCTGGGCTTTAACGTCTGCGGACGTGGGGCATGTGCATGCGTGGGGGGGTCCGCGCTGACACCGCCGCACGGGCCACGGGGCTGAGTTGTGTTTTCGAGTCCTTTGGTGTAACCCATTAGGGTATTTTTCTTGCCTTCTAGATCTAATCACAGCCAGCAATGCAGGTTGAAGCATTTCAAGTGGTTTTTTTTTTTTAATCCTGCTGCCCTTTTCCCGTTGTTATCGAGCGCGGGGCCGTGTTGATTTGCATGCCATTTTGCTTTTGATCTCCATGGCAACTGCTACCAAATGGCCTGAGAATAATAGAGGTGCTTTTTGGAGCTGTAAGCAGGCTCTGCGCAGAGCGCTGACGCCGGAGGTTTGCACCAAAATAAATAAATAAATAAAATGAAAACGAAGACGGTGGCTGTGGCAAGGAGCCTCAAGAGTGGGGCAGCTCGCTCCCCTCTCCCCACCCCCCCTCCAATCCCCATGTATGGCAGATGGTTTTGACAGCCACTCGAAAGAAATAAATACACAGGGAGAGGGATGTAGGGAGGGATGATGCAGCCCAGTGGCAGGGGCTTCTGGCACCGGGCTGGCAGTGCATGGAATCGTAGTTCAGGTTGGAAAAGCCCCATAAGGTCATCGAGTCCAACCACTGAGCCAGCACTGCCAAGCCCTTCACTAACCCACGTCCCCAGGTGCCACATCCACACATCTTTCAAATCTCTCCAGTGTTGGTATGTGAGGCTGGTGGTTGTGACAGTGCCATGCAGGCCCCGAGCCCACCAGCCCCTCTGGAGAGCTCCTCCACAGCCCCCACGGAGTGGGATTGCCCTGGCTCCATCCCAGCGGCTGCTGCTCGGGTGCCCCTTTCCTCTGCAGCAGGTGAAGTTTGGGATTGCTTTAGTGCTCTCCTGTTCTTGGATATTTTCTCCTTCCTTAAGGCATATTTAAGTTGCAGTTTGTTAGCCAGGGTCTCACTGGGCTGGGAAATGGGGCACTGAGCTGTGCAGCCCTGAGCAAGCCCCTTATTTTCTCTCCTCTGTTAAAGCCTGAGCTCACATGTGGGTGGGAAGGTTGGGGAAAACTCAAGGCGGACAGTAGCCTTTGGCTCTGTCACTGGGGTCACTCGGATCCACAGCACCTGGCCTGTGCTATCTCCAGCCCCTGCACAGTGCCAGCAAGAATAAAATCATCCTCCTCCTCCTCCTCCTCATCCACAGAGCTGAGCTGGTGCTGGGCAGCCAGGCACCACTGCTGGGTACTGTGTGTGAGGTCCTGTCCTGCTCTGGGTTTCCCCCATATTTTAAGGATGCTGATCGAAGTGCTCTCGCCTGTCTGACTCCTTCCCAACCCTGTTAGCCTTCGGAGGCTGTGCTGCACCGTGGCACTGGAGGATTTGTACAATTTCTTCAGGTTCTTGGACACGAGCCAGCGTCAACAAACCTCAGGGCAGAAACTCTGCGAGGAGCAGGAAATGAGGGAGCTGTCGGGCTTAGTGGCTGTGTTAGATCACTCTAAAGCATGACTTAAATTCAGGTTTGGAATTTCCTCCCTTTCACCTCCTCTGCCATAAGCCCCAGTGCTGCCTCAGCCTCTTCATCTAACCCAGAGCTGGGCTCGGCTCGTTTCACGAGCCCGGGGTTGGCCACGGTGTTCGGGGTGTTAAAAGAGAGAGGGAGCAGAGAGCTGATGGACACAGGGAGGGGTAAGCAGAGCTGAAAGGATCGGCATGACAAGGGTTCGAGATTTTTTCGCTCAAAACCTGCCTCCTCTCTTTGCTGCTCTCAAGCAGCAGAGCAGCATTTGCTGCCTGCCTGCCCGCCAGGAGCTGCAGTGAGTGTGGCTGCACGGACGGGTGGAGGATGCTGGAGCAGAAACAGCCCCTGGAGCATCTTCCAGCCTCTCCAGCATGCTGCTTGGATCTGGCAGGAGATGAGAGAGGTCCCTTTCCTTCAAAGCCGGAGAGACTGGCCCACCCAGGTGCCAGTCACGGTGCCCAGCATCCCTGTGACAGGGGTGGCCCCGGAGCTGCTGTGCCAGCGAGTCCCTCCCGCTCCTCCCTCCTCAATTAACGCAGCAACCACAACTTTGTTATCCTAGGCATGAAATAAGGCTAATGAATCACGTCGCACTTTGAAGCCACGTTAGATGTGGAATTTGACACAAGCTTTTACATCTATGTCACTCTGCCCTCCTCCGCTCCCCCCAAAAGCCGGGCAGGCCAGCTCACTGTTTACCTGTCAGTCAGCGGAGGAATTTGCATGTTAGTTAAGCTGTTAGCATGAGTAATTACCGAGCGGGTCAGGGACTCCTCCCAGCAAGCCGCTCTGAAGCGCTGTGCCTTGCCAGCGACATCTCTATCGCTGGAGCGCGGCAGCGGCTGCGAGGGAGATGAATGCGGGCGATGACTCAGGGCTAATTGCGCGCTGCCACCATCGCCCGGCTACGCTGCGGGCTTAATTAGCGCACCCAGCCGCGCCTCCGAGCGTGAATGAAAGCTGCGGAAGCAGTGCTTGGGACAGGGAGAAGGGAGAGGGTGAAGGGGAGCTGCAGCAGCAGAGATGCAGGTGGTCAGGGTGGAAAGAAACGCAACAGTTTGCGTTAGGGATTGGGTGTTCCGCCAGCAGTGAGCAGCAGAAACAACGCGGCTCTTTGCCACCTTCTCCGACAGGAAGGGCCAGCCCTGTCGGACCAGGGCCCTGCAGACCTCACGGTGTCTGTAGAGCTTCGGTCCTGAGCCCCGTGGCTTATTTCCTGAATTTTTCTTGGGGTTTACCCTCCTTTACGCTCTGTTGACACCTTTAGTGCATTCCTCTGCTCCACATCACTGTGAAGAAAGGGGCTGCTGGTCGCAGAGAGAGCGAGTGACCCACAGCACCAGAGGGGAGGTGGACATCAGACAGGAAATAAATGGACACCAGAGGGGAGGTGGACACCAGAGGAAGGCAGGTGGATGTCACAGCATCTCAGGAGGGTGACCCAGTGTCAGCCGTGCTGGAACTCCTGGAGGATTTTGTCTCCACACCCTCAGGTGCCATCGCACTGGTGAGACCCCAAGTTTTGCAAAGGAGTGCGTGACCTCTTCTCCAGCACCCAGGTCCGTGTCAGGGTGCACCTGCCTGTCAGCTGGCTGAAGTGGCAGATTTGCCAGGATCGTTCCTGAAGACATCAGCCCCCACCTCCCCAGAGCTCACATGGGCAGAGCAGCCAAGGAAGCTTTGGTTCCTGATGCTCCTGCTGCCAATGTGCAGAGACAGCCACAGAATAAATTCTCAGGTCACCCTGGGATCAAAAGGACTGATAAAAACCAACTGGGGAGGAAACTGCCCTGGGGACTGTGATGGGAGAACAGCAGGCAGGGCTCCAGAAGTGGAAATTTTCTGTGGAAGCAGGAGATTTTCTGTATGTTCATGCTATGGCTGGGCCACAGGTGACTCAGCTGTGGGATCCAGGTCCTGCAGCTGCACATGGAGCCCAGCACAGGCTGCAGGAGCTGTGCACAAACACCTGCAATAAACCTTGGGGAAACTCTTGTTTCCTTAATTTCAAGTCTGCGTTGTTTTGGTACATAAACTAGTAAAAAATGTTTTTGGTTTTTTTTCAATGTGCAAAAATTCTGTGAAACAAAACGTAATTCTAGAAAATCCTGACATTTTGTGGTTGTTAACTTTACACAGAGCCACAACATTTTTTAATATATATTTATATCATGACAGCATGCTGAATAACTTCTGAGTTATCACAATATGAGCTACAACTAGATATTTTGTTAATGTTTGTTAATTGTTTAGTCAATTATGGGATAAAGATATTTAGTACTATTTGAAATATCTACATGTCTAGGTCAGGTTTGCTCAGTTGTGACAGTAAGTTTGGTGAGTGCTTTCATTCTCCTGATTTTCATGTTGTTTTCTTTCAATTATGACTTTTGATTACATCACAAATGGGAATCTCGAAGAATTAGATCCTATATTTCAATCAAGGCTGAGTAACAGATGATCTGGCTGATTTAAAAGCAAAAATACTACAGGGTTTCAAGCCTTATATTGTAATGTCATTAAAATCACTTGCTGCCACTAAAATGCTAAGCAGTAATGTAAAATTGTAATAAAAAAATGGTAAAACAAAATTTAAAAAAAAAATCTCACCTCAACTTCTGAATGTTTTGGAAATTTTGTTAAACTCAGGGCTATTTCAGAGGGAAGATTTTGTGGGATTTTTTCAAACACTAAATGGGTTCCAATTACACTTTTTTCTCCAAACATCAGCACTCGGTGAAGAACACAAACCCTGTGTTTTGACTGTCTTTGGTGCTGACTGCACTTAGCAGAAACCCACGGAACAAAGTCCATCCCTTTTACAATCCACAAAAGCTACAGAATAAATCTTTTCTAAGGTAACGTTTGTTCTGAGAATAAATCGCTGTTGTTTGGAATGCTTAAACTTTCAAAAGGACCTGCTCTAAAAGCCCAATTTTTAAACAATCGGATCGTGAGTGTAATACGAATGTAGTTAAGATGATAAATGCAGCTAATTTTCTCCCTCTATTAGCCCCTTTCACATGCTACTTACAAATGCCACTCAAACCCGGCAATCCTTTCATTTTATTATGCGGTGACGAGGCGATTGGATTAAAAATACATGATGGCATTTTCTAACTTGGATTTATAAGTGCCACTGCCGCATCTAATATTGGGCTGACATTTGCTGGGCGCAGGGGGAAGTGTGGTTTGTTGGTGCAGGCTGGGGAGAGCCGCCAGCCCCTCCCTGGGCACTGCAGGGTCTCCCTGTGGGACCCCCAACCCGGGCACTTCATGTCCCTGGTGCTCCAGCAGGGATGGGACCAGACCTCTCTAATCACGGTTCTTGGAGCAATTAAAGCCTCTGCTGCGGGAGGTGGGGTGTGCTGGTGTTGCTTGGCGGGGTGCTTGAGGTGAGTTCTTCACTCTGGAGATCAGCCTGGTATTGCAAGAGCCTTTAATTTCTTGGGTTTCCACCCTAATGAGAGTTCTCAGCCTTTTCTCAGAACAGTAGTTCCCCTCTGCTCATTCAATCTCCAAGGATACCTCTCCAGGCCACTCCTTCCAGCTGGAGATGTTTTCCTTTTGGCTCTGAAGCGGTGCAGAGGTGCTGTGTGGGGTTGGTCATGGTGTCACAGCCTACCCAAAAACTCCAGCCTTCATCCATCTCTTCTTCATCAGCCTCAGGCTGTGTTTCTCCAAGGTCTGAATTGGTGTGGCACCACCCAGGTGCTGAATGCTAACAAACTGCATCCAGCATCACCCAGATGTCAGATGTGGGGGCATCTCTGGTGTGTTCATCTGCTTCTTCTTCTTCTTCTTCTTCTTCTTCTTATTCTTATTATTATTACTATTATTATTATTATTATTAATTATTATTATTACTATTATCATTATTATTATTGCCATGTGAGTGGGGCACTTGCTATTCTGGGTTCATCCAATTACAGTCAGGTCTGTGGCTCGGGTCCCAGAGGTGAGGTGCCCGCTGTCCAAGCCATCAGCTCTCCAGATCAGCCATTGTTCCTTTAAACGAAAGGGACACTAAAGTCCAATTATTGCAATAGAATGGGCTGCTTCTTTAAACTGAAGAATTTGACTCAGCTCAAGGGATATTTGTGATTGCCTCTGGCTTCCCTGGAGCTAAAAAATTATGTGCTTTCCCTCTTCACTAAATTAAAACATAGTTGGATTGGTAGTGGGACTGAAGGAAGTCCCTGTCTGAAACCCCAAGTGTCAGCCTGCTTTGCAAACTCTGAGCTAGTAATTGGTTTGGAAATACTGAGTGAATAGGTAAAGAGGCTTCGGAATGATTTGTGCTGGATAATACAGAGTGCCTGGAACAGCAGGGCTTGCCTTTCCTGGGAGATTTTGCAAATGTTTAATTGTTAATTTCAGGTTTGGATACATAAACACAATTAACATTTGTACTCCGTAAGCAGTAGATGTAGTTCTGCTCCAACTGCACCTTATCCTCATTTAAGTTCTCAGTAAGCAATTCCTTTGTTTCCCAAATGCCAAACTCGAGGCAGACCCACGGCTGCTGCTCTCTCCACTCACAGCCTCTAAAATGTGTCCTTCTGCCATCTGAGCTGGGACTGGGCAGGGCTTGGAGAGAGTGACTACCACAGCTGAGAGGAGCTGAACCGCGGGGTGACCCCAGTGGGACCCAGGGAGCCCATCCCACATCTGCAGGGAGATGGTGGGGCTGGGATCCCAGCTGGCCTCTGTCAGGAGCAGACAGCGAGCACCCACGGTCCTACAGATCTGCTGTGACATCTCCACGTGCAGGGTGATGAGGATGTGGTCCTCTGAGCAACTTCTGCTGCTGGAAACAAACACAAACCTTTCTGAAAATGCTTGATTCTTGGCTCACTGGTAGAGCCTGAGCACCAGGTTCCTGTTGTCACCGGCCAGCTCACAGACAAGGATGCTTGGAAAAGGGACGAGTGCTCTCTGTGGCACCACCTGGTCGGGTGCGTGTGAAGCCATGGCCAAAATGAAAGCTGCTGCCCATGTGTGGTGGTGGTGGTGCTTTGTCTTTCTGGGGGTGACTGTCTGATGTGTGGCCACTGAAGTATTTCCTGGAAAATCACAAACCTCTGCCTGAACCAAAGTCATGGGGCCTGCGTTTTGGGAGCATGGTACAGGACCCCCAAGCTCTGGAGGTTGGCTCCCAGATCCAGATGATGGAAAAGAAGGCTCAGAAGCTTCTAGATGCCTTCAGAGAGATGAAGGAAAGCTTTAAATCCTTCTCTGCAAGATCTTGCACGGGAATATTTCCATGTGGAGTCTGAAACTTGCTCAGAGGATTAAATGGCACTGCTCATCTTGGCTGAACTCCCTCGGGAGAGGTCCTGCCCTACTTCATCCCAGCTTTGCACTCTATCCACCATGGCCTAGCTCAGGGGGCATCATCAGATGATTTGGGGAATGGAAGAGTTGGATTAACTCCCCTCCCAGTGCCAGTGGTCTCTGCTTCATCCCCCAGCTGGGCCAGTGCCGGCAGGGCAGGGGGAGATGCTCCAGACGGGGATGAGACACGAGCTGGTTTGCAAATCTGCTGGAGAGTGGATGTGGGGAGCAGCAGGAGCCCCCGTGCTGTCCTGCAAGCTCAAACACAGCAGCCTCTGGCTCATTGTACCATTTACTGAGGTTATAACATAATGGCTATGCAAAATAATGTCTCCTTTTCTCTTTTTTTTTCTCCTTTAGTAAGTGAAAGTAAGTCTTCTAAGCCAAGGTTAACAATATATATTTATGAGTTGTAGCCAGCTGCTTCTATGTTTGCACATGTGTTTGTTAATGAAGAGTAACCTAAGGGTCAGGTTATTATGTAAATAACCATTGTCAAGGGTAAAGGTGAAGAACCCAGTAATGAGTTGTGTCTCTCTGTCTCTCTCACAAGCCACTAATGAATATTGGGTATTGCCATTTGCAGGGCTTTTTACCCTCATTTTATCAGGGGGTGAGGGGCAGGGATGGCAAGAGAGGAAAGAGAAAGAAGTAAATTTGTAATTAAGCTGAGACAAGTTCTTTTTTTTTCCCCCTCTCCCCAAACCAGCTAAAGCTAGTTATTTCTTCTGCAGGAATTATATATAACTGCCTTGGCCTGTGTTTGGGCAAAAAACCACCTTCCTTCTGCAGCTCTAGGCTGCATCATCCCTTTTGAGCCTCTGCAGCTCTCACTTTAGAGGATGCCCACAAATCAACAGTCTGCATCTTTGCAGATAATACCGAACTGAGGCAAAGCCAGCAAGGCATCGAGCAGAGCTTCCATTAGGAAGGTTAACAGCAAACCTGCCTGCCCAGGATTACTGACAGAGTGTGAACAGAAGGTGCAGGCTCATTGCATATGCTTTTAACAGCGTGCCACGGAGAGGGGAGCCTTTGGCTCGCAGACACCTGACACCCAGAGCTGTTGTTGGGGTAGGAGAGCAAACAGGAGCCGGCTCTGGGTGGTTTCCGTGTGAGGCCAAGGGAGCACAGCCCCGGTTTCGTTATCCCCCGTGGCCCAAAGGGCTCGCCCCGGGGAGGCAGCGCAAGCCTTGCCCACGAGCAGCGTGTCCCTGCTTTTAAATTGGGGATGGAAAGCGGAGTGAAAGGATTGGGTGTGATGGCCCCGGCCAGGGGACAGGGATCCCCTCTGCTCTGCTCCCTGTGCCCTGGGCCACCTGCATTGGGGTCACTGCTGACCCCCACCCACGCAGAGGGACCGAGGGGCAGAGGGACCAAGCACTTCACTGGCCTTGCCACGGGGCCATGACACCCAAAGCTGGAGTAATCCCATCGATTTCCTCATCAGATGGCCACCTCCCAGCAATTCTGCTGGGATCTGGAAGCCAGATTGCTCAGCTGGCAAATCCCAGTGGATTCCTCTCGTTCCTCTGTGCATCCTTGGACTGCTTGTGGAACCTGGGATTCAGAAACCCCTGGGCCAGGGAACGATGAGTGTCATGTCTGTAATTCAGGCATGGATAAACCCCCCAGCACCCTTTGTGATGGTCAGGGAGGCAGAACCCCAGGGGGCATCTGAAAATAAAATAAAATAAAATAAAATAAAATAAAATAAAATAAAATAAAATGGTCAATAATTACCTGCTAGGCAATGACAGCATTTGTTTTTAAATGAAGTTGTGCTCATCTTCCCCAAATGTCACAGCCAGGAGTTGGCAGTAATGGGGGAGGCTGGGGAGGTGGGGGGAGCAGAGGAGCCCCAGGGTGCAGGGTGAGATCCATAAAGTGCTGGAGGTGCTGGAGGAGGAGGAGGCTGCGGTGTGTGCACAAGCCCCATTTGGTGGTTTGAGTAATGTCGTGTTGCCACTAGGGTGTCTCTGCAAACAAGATATTGCATCTCCAAAGAGTTCCTCGCACAAATAAAAAGCTAAATAGAAATGATGGGCTGACTAGCTGAGCCTGTGCTTTTTACTTTTATGATTGAGAAATAGTTGTTGAAATTGTCAATAAAAATAAATAAAATTAAGTTTCCCTAGTTAGGTGTGGAAAGGCGAGCCTACCTGTCTTTGCTGACAGGCCTTTTTGTTCTGTGTCGGCTTTTATATATGTGAAAAAAACACCATTGAGAGCTTCCAGGGAGCTGCACTGGGGCGGTTATTGCCATTTTTACATCCTTTATATGGGCTTAAATCCATTTACAGATGTGCTGTAGACAGAGAGACATTTTTTATAAGTAATTGTCATGTATACAAGGGTCCTTATGTGTCACAAAAAGATCTCACTTAAGAGAAATAAATGTGCTTTTCATCTTTTGTTGGCAGGAGCGGTGGTGGTTGGGAAGAGGGTAATTGGTGATCTTTTCCAGTCTGATAACCGGGACAAATAGGGGGGAGCAGAGAGCGGCGTTGCTCTCCTCCCGTTCCCTCTGCCGGCTCGGCTCTCGGTGGCAGCAGCAGAGGTGACAAATGCCACCCCCAGGGCAGGGGACAGCAGAGCCGCGCTGCCCCAGGGTGACCTCGCCGGGGCTCGGTGGCTCTTCCCCGGCACGGCCGCGCTTCTCCTCCGCCGCAGGAAGCGCTGACACCGCCTCCAGCCCTTGGGCAGCTCATCCGAGCCCGCTGGGTGTGATGGGGATGCAGAGGTCTGCCTCTTTATTGCCTTTATTTGTAGGTTAGAATTTCCCTTTTGTAGTAAGTCCCGTGTGGGTTTTGTTGGGTTTTTTTGTTGTTGTTGTTGTTTTGGTTTTTTGTTGGTGGGGGTTTTTTGTTTGTTTTTTCGGGGTTTTTTTTGAAGGTTATTGCTCTTCTCAGGGGCTGGGATTTAAAAGACTCCCCGGAGGCAGATGGAGCTTTGATAACATTCTGCATCACCTGTACCCCAGCATCCTAGAGAGGCTGTGAGGCTGCACATCCCTCCTGCAGGGGCACGGGGCACTCACCTTGGGAAGGCGCTGGTGATGGGCATCCCTGAGTTTTCACAGGGCCTCTCACAGTATCTGTAAGCTTCCCTCAGGGATGCCATTCCATGACATTGCTCCGGAGGAAGATGTCAATAACGCGGTCCAGGAAGCCGTGGTGAGCACTCAGCAGCCAGTTAGGCTGGGGGAGGAACAGATGCAGGCAGCCCTCACTGATGGAGGGTTAAAGCAGGTCACGACTCAGGCCAAATAGCAAAAGGCAGGTCCTTTATTGCATAGATTTACTTATATATCGTTTTCCAGTCAATAAAAGGCAAAGCAGGAGTGGGGTTGGGGGCCTGAGGTTGAGAAAGGCAGGATGGCTTAAAATGAGACCAAATCCCTGTCTGCAGCACAGCAAGTGTCACTTCCAACAGCTCACAATTTCTCTTTAATAGGTGTTTCATGCCAGTAGGTGCCTCGTGGCCCAGGCCTGGGCTGCGAGGTGTGTGTAGGTCCGAGATGGAGGATGGAGCGTGGCCTTGAAATCAGGGACAGGTGAGCAGTAAACCTGGCTTGATAAATAATGGATGAATTGTGCTTGGTTTTGCTGATGATGTAGTGACCTTTAGGGAGGCAAGAAACAAAGAAACAGCAAATGACCAGCAATACTGATGAACAGGCTAAGTGAACTGGACACATCATTAACACCAGCATACCAAAATAATTACATGCAACCGGGAGTCACACGGTCAGCAAAAAGAGAAACGAGGAAGTGGTTCTGTGTAAATTTGAGCTTTCCAGCTCTCAGTAGGGAGGAGAGCTCCGGGGGGATGTGGCTTCAGGGTGGTTGGTGCAGCTGGACTTCGGCCTGACTCGCTGCCAGGAGTTTGAGGCTCGCAGCAGAGCAGAGATGAGGTTTGCAGGAGTCCTGTTTGTTGAGATGAGGTGGTGTAGAGAAGCCCCCAGAGAGCAGAAGTTGTCCTGTACCGTAGGGAGAAATTGCTGGTGCCCAGGAGACACCACGAAACCTAGAGCGCCACATGACTGGTTAACACACATCTTAAAGACAAAGACATTAAATTTTTTATCATCTTGGCATTGTAAAGACAACAGGTCAACCCCAGAGCAGCCACCTCCCTATTTCAGGCAGTCATGTAGTGATTCTGGTGAGAGAGTCAAACCAGATTTTGTGAATGCCCAGATATTTGGCTGGATCAAGAGCCTGCTTGCTTTTCCCTGTTGGAAAACACTGTCACCAATGGGGATCTGTTGGCAGGGAAGTGGGGAGAGACACCGCTTTTCACACGCTCATCTGTTTCCACACGAAAACAAGAGTACTCATTATTGGTTATTCGTTATTCCCCCGTCTAATAAACTTTCTGCCGCTCAGGCAGCAGGCGGGAGCAGCACCACGCTGCTTTGTGCCGCCCGTCACACGTCCGGAGCAACAGATAATGAATGGGCAAATCAAACGTGCTGCCCAAAAACTCCATCCGAAAATTACTCAGCCCAGCCAATGCTCCTGAATAACAAACACATCTGCAGGAATTAAGCTGCAGTGGACTTGCAGGCAGCAGCAGGACCTGGGTTTGCAGTGAGTGATGGAAGCAGCCTTGCTTGGCGGTTTCACTCCAGCAGGAATTATGGTAATTTTCACTTCGTTTAGCACCTTCCATCTGAAGGTCTCCAAATGCTGGACAAACTCAATTAATTGGTTGTGGTGAGACCCCTCCCCTTCTAATTTTGGTAGTGCATGCACCCGTTTAATGCTGAATATCACAGTGCATTTCATACATTTGCACCCAGCAAAATGCTTCTCCTCCCTCCTCAGTCCTCCTAGACCCTATTTCTTCTCTGTTGCTTGAACTGACACAAAACTTCATGGGAATCTTAAAATTATATCCAGTACACACCTATTAGCACCATATTAAGCCTACTGAAAAAGAGTGCAAAATACTCTATTTTGATATTATCTATTACAGTATTATAATAGAATAATTGCTATTTATTTATTTTTATCTATCTATCTATCTGTCTATCTATCTATCCATTACTTATGCTAATTAATGATTGGACTTGATGATCTTAGAGATCTTTTCCAAACCAAATGATTCTATGATTCCCAATGGACAAAACCAGGGAAAGGAAATATAACAACTTTTAGAAAACAATCAGTTTTGCATCTAAGCAGCAACAATTTCATGGTGGTTTGTTTAGTCTTTTTTTTTTTCTTTTTGAGGTTTCCAAACGAAATATAAACCAAGGAATTAATACCATCAGTTGAAAAAGAACAGAAATATTCTGTGGAAAATCCACTTGGATTTCTTTTGATTTTTCTGCACGTTTAGAGCACAGCACCAGGATTGGTGTACATTGCTCAGCTCCGCTCTCTGGTCAGAGCAATCCCTCTGTTTTTCACCATCCCCATTGTACCCAACACTGCACAAAAACAAGGAGCATTTTCCTGCTGCTGGACAGGGCTGGGGCTGTTGTTGGGTTGGGATGAGCACGGCTGAGCAACCAGCGCTGGCTGCATTGCAAGAAGAGTTAATCCACTGCCATCTGTCTTTATTATGCTCCTGTTGTTGGACACCACAGCCTGGAAATCCAGCAATGAAACCCAGTCGTTCGTTGCCATTCATCATAGTTATTGCTGGAGTTGTGTAATGAAGAGGGGAAGTGCTGTTTATTGCTCTCCCCTCTTTAGAAACTATCCTTAGGGGTAGTTATGGATGGTTATTGGAACCAAGCACAGGACTCTGGGAGGTCCCCCCTCCGCTCTGTTTCTGTGTTGAACCATGAGGTTTAATGGGGTTTTATGTCTCTACTTTTGCTTTGAGGCTGCTCTGCTGCCCGCTTTTTGTGAGTTTGGCTACTTCATTTCTGGCATGAAGGTGAACTGAAGGAAAGGAGGACTATTAATATGGTAAAAAGGCAGTAGGTGGGTGCCCTCCGGGGCAGGTACAGCTCTGCCATGCATAACGGCAGCAAGTGTGTGCTGCAGCCAGAGTTTAGGCATTGTCCTGCTCAGGAACAGAGCCCTTTGAGCCTTTCAAAATAGCTGATCATAGATACAGGTGCTTTAGGTTACAGCTCTTCTCTCCAGCGATTTCTGGAGGCTGAAAATCAGACGAGACTCCAGCTGTGCAGGTGAGGGATGGAGGGGACAAGGGAACAGTGCAGGAGGTGAAAGAGCCAAACATAATTCTCACTGGGCAGTGCAGTGCTTCTCACTGGGGGTTGCAAGGATAAAAATGAGAATGCATTCAAATAGATCTATAATGAAGATACTTCAATAAGTCATCATGCCTGCACTGCAACAGAGAGATTGTGGAGATTTTAGGGTGAGACATGCTGCCTCTGGGTTTTCTGAGGCAGTTCCTGGACTGCAGGATGGTTGATCCTGTTGAGATAATGTATTAAAGGACCTGAACTTCCATGCAGAACTCAAAATTACCTTATGATTAGCTCTTCTGTTTTAATGATTTATACTGGTTCTTGCAATTACTCTGGGAAACAGAGATGTGGGTGCACTGAACCTCAAAAAGGCACCACTTCCCCAGCTGCTCTCCTGCTGCCACACACCTTTGGTGGTGCAGGGAGTTCACAACCTGCACAGGCAACTCCTTGCTCTGGACACCAGCTTCAGGGAAATCTGCAGAGCCCCAAAGCTAATGGACCAAACTGGAATGAAAATGAGGTTCTGTGCCAGAAAAACCACCTTTGGAAGGTGCCTGGTGTGCACACAGATAGCCAGCACGGCTTCATGGTCAGCAATTCATTTGTGCTGGCAACCAGGGAAGGGTGCAAGGAGCCTCTGGCATAAGAAGCTGTGGAGGAGAAGAGCTGCCTATCCTGGTATCAGAGCCTGCACTCTGGCAGCGCTCCTGGGCATGATATGTAATAGGTATGGGATGAGCTTCAAGGGCTAAAGGCATGGAAGGAGTTAGAGATCTCAGTTGTGTTTCCAGATAAAGTGTAGCCTGTGCCTGTCAAAGCTACTGCTGATAAGGGGATTCTGCAGAAAGTAATTAAAACTCAAGCCCCTGGTATTTATTTAAAAGGGAAACTCTTGGGACTTGATAGGATTTTGTTGAAATGGACCAGGAAGATGATTCTTAACGTGCCACGGAAAAGCTCAGAGAATTAAATCTAAAAAGAGAAGCCAAGCAAGTTTCACAGTGCCCTCACACAATCTGTGAGGCTGCAGAAGCTGTGAAGGTCTCTCTTACACGCTGAAAATGCAGGATAAGTCAAGCAAGAAAAAAAAAAACCCTCTTGGTGACACAGGAAAAATTTGTTCCTGGAGAAAGATGTAGATCTGCCTATCTTGACTTGGAAAGAAACATGTGCTGTTATTTTGGACTTCAGCTCTCTTTTCCCTGAGGTGGCTTCCCTGGAAAAGAGATAGATCCGAACAGACAGCTTTGCATATTAAGTACATTTTTTGCTAGATGCTGGTTGTCTGAGAAACTAATTTGTGACAATAGACTGTAGTTTAGTAGACATTATCTTAACCAGTTTGCAGCAAAGTGTGGGTTCAGCGATATCACCCTGCTGCCTGTGAAGTCTCATCCAGGGCTTGGTGGAAAATTATGCCCAAGTGATAGAGTACTTATTGATGGGGCTTGCAGGCTCCGAGCCTGATGTATGGCTGGCTCTTTTAATTACAGAATGGCACCAGCGGAGCATGGATTGTTATCTGCTGACATCTTGTACAGCAGAAAAATGAAAAGCAGGAATTCCTGTGTCAGAGTCACTCGGGACATGGAGAAGTATAAAGAAACAGATGAGGCAAAACAGAAAAAAATCAGCGTGGCTTAGGTCCCAGGAGCTGCCATCACTTCACAGTTTTCCATGGAGTCCCAGCACTGGGAAACAAGAGTTTCAAAGGAAAGTGGTGCCACCTGAATTTTCTAAGAGTCATGTGGGTTTATTCCCCTCCGGCAGATTTGGGAACAGTGTCAGGTGATGCTGTCACCAGTGCCTGGGTGGGAAGAGAAGTCAGCGGCGTGATGTGCCAGAAGCAGTGGCCTCTGGGCTGTTCCCAGACGGTCCCAGTGCCCGTGTCAGGAGCCCAGAGCCAAGTGCAGAGCCAAACAAGAGCCCTGCAGGTGCTGAAAGCTCAGTGACAGCTGTGACAGAAGTGATTTCTTCTTGAGGGCTTGGAATGGGAGAGGGTGTTGGAAGCGCTGCCTCTCAGGGCTGAGCTCCCTGTGTGATGAGTGGCCACTATGCTTAGGACACTGCAGCATGATCTCATCTGGATACAGGCACAGAGGAAGAAAACCCTTTGCAAGAGATCTTTAGTCACTGGGAATATGCTGAACTTCCTGGGAAAGGCTGTTTTGAAGGACAGTCCCTGTAGGAAGGTGATACATCACAGATCCAGCTCGAGTCCAAGATGGGAAATTTTCCATCTTACTCCTTTTTGCACCCTAATACTTCATTCTAATGAAGTACACCCCAGTATGTCATTCTAGGCTTCAGCTTACAGGAAAAAAACCCCAAGTGAATGGTCCAGCTTAGTAAGGCCCCAGTCATGGGGGGATTTAGGTGCATGTTCATCTTCAAGTCCATATTAACCCTTGTAAACTTACAACACAAGGCATGCTTCAGGTGGTAGTAAGATTCAGGTTTTCCTTTTAATCCTTCTTCCAGGTTACTTTGAAATTAAAGAAAAAAATCTCGTCAGAGACTGTTTTTAGGATACACCCAGATAATCTGAGCATGATTTGAATACAATCTATACAATTAATGTAATTTCAGAGAGTTTTATAGGAGCCACTGGACTACATCTTCCTGTGACCTTAATTAATAATAAAATATATCATTTCATATGCAGGCAGAATTATCATAGAATCCATAGATGGTTTGGGTTGGAAGGGAATTTAAAGCTCAGCTCATTCCTGCTGTGGGCAAGGACACCTTTCACCAGACCAGGTGGCTCAGGACCCCGTCCAACCTGGCCTTGAACTTTTCCAGGGATATTACATATAAACTCGGAACTCAGTTTAACATAATAATAACTGGGGACTTGATACCTGCAAGAAACACCCCTGTGTGACACAGAGATAGCAGCTCTACCTTGATGCCTTCTTGTCAAAAGAAATTGCTTTTCTTGTTAAGACAATGGTCCAAACTACCCTTTCCAGGAGAAAATCATGGCATAATCAGCTACAGACGTGGGAAGGGAGAGGCAGTGATTTTTGTAGGATGTCAGGGATGAGGTCTCTGTGCCCTGTGACCAACTTTGCCATAGGATAACAGTTCCTCCATCATCCTGCTGTTTGATCTCACCTCTCCTCAGCTTACTCATCTGCGAGATTCACTTAATTACATTAGTCAACTTCAGTGAGGTGTCTTGAAGCTTAATTAAGTTCTGGAAAGCCCGTCAAGAGCCGCTGGCAGAATGCTCTGAGGAAGTGGCTGAGATGAGAAATGGACACGAGGGAGGGAAGTGTGTTGCACTGTGTTTGGGTGAACAGAACGGGATGGAGCTGTCGATTCACCGCGACTGCCACGTTGCCAGGGCGCTGCCGTGAACCCTGGGGAGATCCCTGCTGAGGAGCCACCAGCACCAACATTCACCTCCCAGTTTTATGAGCGTGTTACCTTCATTCTCATTTCCACGGAGCTGATTTTGAGAGGGGGATGTACTCCCCGGTGCTGTGCACGGAAACACAGACAGACACAGCCCCGTTTTCTCCCCGAGCCTTGGCAAAGGCGGCCGGTGGGTGGAAGTTGGTCGGGGCACCTGTGGCTGGTTGCTGTCAGTTCTCGTTTCACCCTCGGGAGGGTTTTCGCCTGACGCACCCCAAGGGGTGAATTGACATTCATCGCTCCTCCAGGGGAAGAAACATATGGAGGCTCCACCGGGACGAACTCCGTGCTCGGAATTGCCAATCAGTGCGCGGATGAGCCTCAGCTGGGAAAATCTTGCCACTAACAAGGCTTCACGCTCCTCCAGCTCTCCTTGCTGTCTGTCAGCTGCTAAGTACAGTTTGAGCAGCACAGGAGCTGCTGAACAACCTCCAGCACCAGCTTATTACAGAGAGGTGGTAACCTCTGCATATTTTAGGTGCAGGCGGTTCCTATTAGAAACACTCACGAGGTATTCCCTCTAACTTAGCAAAATTGGATGGCCTTAAAAATGAAATATTTAGCTGGGAAGTAAAAAAAAAAAAAAAAGAAAGGTCTCTGCTTTTCTTCTGGAGGAGAATTTCTCAGATTGCTGTATTTGGAGTGTTTAAATACACCGCTCTCCTTTGAATCTCTGCTTTTTGCCTGTTTGTTTATGCTCCTTTTGCTGGGAAATGCCTTGTTATTGTTTCCTTGTACTTTCCACAGAGCTTGAAATTGCTGGCTACGCAGGAGGAAATTAGCTGGTAATTAAAGGCAAGCTAATAACGATTCCCATGGAGTCTGCTTGGTGCTATTGCTGGCAGGAAGATGCTTTGCCTCCGTGGTCAGGCACTGCTGCCCAAGCAGCAGGTGTGACATCGAGGGGCGGTTGTCACACCATGGCACCTGCTTGGAACACACGAGGCAGGACTTGAAGCTTTTCAAACCCCAGCAATTAGAGATAACGGCGTGATATCAAAACAAGACAAGTAATGGAGCAACCTGCAGCCAGCAGATTATTTTTGAGAGGTTTCAGAAAAGGCAGCTTGAGGAAAGAAAGCTTTGGGTTCAAACTTGTCACGTGCCAGTCTGTGCCTTTACCATACGTGTACTTGTTTCAGGCACCATTAAAATTGGAAAACGCTTGGAAATTCTTTCTCGGAAATCAAGTTCAAGACTCTCAGCCCCTTCCAAAATGTCCAAGGCACAGGGCTGTCTGCACAATCCAACCCCTTGGCTAGCAGACTGCTCTTCGAAGGAATATGAGCGGGATATGTTTTGGTTTTGTAAAGCTGGAGAAAACCTGAGCACTTGCTAGAGAGAGTCCCTTGAATTTCCAGTGTGACTTGAACATATTTTTGAGGTAGATTTTAAGATGTTGGTGCTTTCAGATGTTGACGATGAAGTCATGAGGGCAGCTGAATGTTTTGACTGAACACTTCGTTTTTCAAGGAAACAAACCTCAGACGCTCATGTTTCTCCTCGTGCCTGCCAGTTTCACTTATGAGACTTCAAAATCTGTTTGGTCTTTTCCCAGACACTGAGGTGGTGGATGTCAAACATGTGCAGAGCTGACCAGCCAACCCCCTTCCCAGTGCGCCGAGACCACGGGCATGGTTTAGTACCTGAGTGTGACGGGAGGGAGGGAGGGAGGGGTGTAAACGTCTGGTCTGAGCTCTAGACTGCGATAAAAAACAAAATAAAAAGTGGCAGCAGAAACCCCAGCTTCACAAGTGACCTCAGCACCTGGCCAGGATCCAGCTCTGATGTCAGGATTTCGACTCCTCCTGGAACTGGTGGACATGGGGCACATGAAGGAGCACCAGACACTTGCAGGTTTGTGCCCCTCTCAGGGGGTGTTCAGTTTTCTGAGGGTCTAAGTCACTTCTTGAGAAGGGGATGTGGGCTGGATCCAAGTGAAACCAGAAATCTGGATATAAATGATGATACTGAAGATTTTTGCCCAGCTCCTGCTGTACCCTAAAGGCCCCCAGCTCCATGGGTGATTTTTTTTTTTATATATTAAAACTTCCTGGAGACACCTGGCCAGCAGTGCTGAGGGGCTGGGTGTTTCCAGGAGATAAACATGTCCCCACCAGCACCCTGAGCATAGAGATCTCCATACCTGGTGGGAAGATATTGCCCTGGAGGGCTTTTCCTTTTTCACAGAACCATGAAACAACCAGGGCTGCTTCTCAGGGTTGGAAGGGACCTTTGGAGGTCATCTTGTCATCTCTGGTCTTGTCCTTCCACCCTGGCTGAGTTTGTGTCCTTCACACCAGAGAAGAGCTTGCACCCAGCCTGTGGAGAACCATTTCTGACAGGCTGAGCCCTGAACAAAAGATGCTCTGGGCTGTGTCGCAAAATAAAACCACGAGCCCTGCTCTGTTCTGTGGAAGGAGAAACCCAGGGCTTGCACAGCACCACCTTTAACAGCCCAGCTGCCACAGCTTGAGAACTGCCTGCCCGAAGGGGGAGGAAGAGCAAAAGACACAAAGGACAGAAATGAAAACCTGGAAAATTCCTCAAACAGTTAAAATAAACTCCTTAGGGAAAAATAAGGAAAAAAAAAAAAAAAAGAAAAAGTGCCTCTCCTTCTGAAAGGCTGCAATTACTGCGGATAGGATCCATCTCACCTGATGGCACCCAGGTCTCGGCATCTGCACTGAGCACTCAGAGCTCATTTACCATCAATGGAGAGAAATGGGCACCTCCAGCAGGCAATTGCTCTCATCTGGAGGTGGTTGCCTAAAATAGGTCAGACAAATCACTGCAATTTCTCTCCACTTACACATTTAAGAGACTCGCTCCGCTACAGACACTTGTCTTGTGGACCTCTGACACCAGGTGAGATGAATCCCCCCTGAAGTGACAACAAGACCCATCTTCTGAAAGCAAGGAGGGAATGATGGGGATGTCCCAAACCCTGCACTGACTGCACGATGAGCCAGGGTGTACAAAAGAGGGAATAGCTCCCCAGAACACGTCAGCCTCAGCTCTGACCGTTTGGAGGATTTGGGAACATTTGAAGGGGTGATTAGGATTAATCCATTTACCTGAGCAAGTCACTTGGAGAGCCCTAGCTGTAAAACAATATTGGTTATCAGCATCCTCCTGCGATGATGTTCTGTGAGTTCTGGAAAGGAGATTTTTCCTCTGAAACAACCTCTTCACATTTTCCCTGAGTGAAGTATTTTGCTACTCAGATTTGTGATTTAATAATCATAAATAATAGAGTCCTTGGTGCTATATTTTTAAATGACTGAATGGTGAGAATCTACTTTAAAAAATTGTATGAATGCCTATCACTTGTGTGCATATAAATGTATTCAATTAGCACTCAAATCTTGAGTTATCTCCTGATGGAAGGCAAAACCTTTTGAATTCAGTCCCATGCAAGAAATACTGTGTCATTTAACTCACAAAAGGATGCCATGCACTTAACAGATAATGACTGAAGAGGATTTTGCTGTATTGCCTGCTCAGCTGCTTGTGAGGACAAAGAAAATAATTCCCCTTTTAGGATCCTATGGGGTAATGAGGAAACCCTCTCCACACTGATCACACTGAGTAGGGGAAAGAAAAGAGCCCGATGGGCTAAAGGGGCTGCGATTTCATTGTCATGGTCCCCCATGTGCTTTCCATGTTTTGTCTGGGATGCTAAGCCAGTGGCTAACCTGTCTCTGAACCTGCCACCAGCACACGGAGATTACTCACCCTGGATACTGCACTTCAGCAAATGCAGAATTAGCCCTGGCTAAGTAATCTTGTTAGCGTGATTCAGTGTTAAATGGATCTCGATTAAATGGGCCTTTATATTGTCCCAGCTGGAGATGATAAGCCCCCACAAGGAAATGGCAGGAGACCGAAGGAAATTGCTTTACTCCAGACTGGGATGTTTAACCCCATAAAACACTTTCTGGTCCCTCTCTGCCCCTGCCTCCGCTCACTTGCGTGGCACCATTTACTCTGGCCCTTGGCTGCGGGGGACAGGAGAGGCTCAGGGCAAGGGCTGGAGCATCTCTGTGTGACACCTGTTGGCCAGGACAAGAGCAGGGTGGTGGAGATGCAGGTGAGAGGGCAGGATGGCTCCTATGGGTGGCTCTTTGCTGGAATTAATAACCCTTTTGTTACCTCAGTGCTTTGTCCAACCCCTCCCTCAAGGTGTTGGTGCTGGGGCGCCTGGGCATCCAGAGGTCAGAGAAACTGCTGCCACCAATAGTTTATTAAGCTTCAAACAGCACCCAAGGAGAATCTTCAGTCTCATCTTAAAAGAAATGGATTGCTTAAACGTGCCGCTGGGACTCGTTGGGAATGGCTTGGGGTTTATCAGGGTGAGATAGGAATCAGCTCGGTGTGTCGGTGCATCAGAACCTGACACTTCATTTCCCCTCGCTGTTAGCTCTGGCAGCGTGTGCACAGCCTGGGGAAGAGGGAAACAGCATCGAAATCCCCCAGGGACTGCAAATGCAGAGGCAAACTGGGGGGCACTGGTGTGGCAGGGATGGAGAGCTGGGACTCAGCAGTGCCAAAAGTTCCTGCTCTGCGGTGGGAACCAGCTCTGCCCTCCCAAGGTGGTCTGAAGCAAGGACTGGGTGAGATGTGGTGTTGCAGGTGAAAGCAAGATTAGAAAGAGAAAAAAGAGAAAAAAACCCACATGAAACACTTCACCTGTGACCCTTGCTAATGGTCATTGTTAGGAAAAGGCTTCTGGGGACAGATAACAAGGTGGACATCAAACTGTCCCTCGTACCCACACATCAATGTGTGCTCTCCTCCTGCTTCTCTGCTCTCCTCCTGCTCTGTATGATCTAATAAATTTTCTCTCTCCATGTCTGATGTGACTTCAAAATATGGATTTATCCTCAAGGAGTCAGAGACCCTAACAGGACACATGGAAAATCTCTGCTCTATAGCAAGTCAGATGATCTGATATCTTTTTTCCCAGACCTTTGACAGAAATATGGTAAACATGCAATTACTCGAATTTTTCCATAAATTTTGCATTGGAGGTGGATTTACATGCTTGTGATATTTTCCAGACGTGGATCCCAGCCCTGTGAAGCAGCGAATGGCTGCAGACGGGCAAGAAATGATATAATCTATTAGAGATTTCCTTCGTTATCCCTCTAATCAAGGCTTCTATCAGTCTCCTTTGATGCGCCGCTGGAAAAAAAGATCTTCAAGTAAACTGATGCTGGAGATAATTAATTAACTTGCCATCCTCTTGCCTTACAGACAGAGACAGTGTAAGAAAGAAGAAGTGTCCTTTGCAATTACTGCTCTGTGCTTTTCCATCCTAGCCCTGACAGCCTGTAGGACATGAAGTGGAAAAGCATTTTACCAAACTTTGAGGCTTCGGCCATCAATTCCTTCACTTGGGAATATTTTCTCCCGCTTGTATTTCTCGTGCTGTTGGATAACACTCCTGATGGTGAAAAATGGGTTTCATACTTGAATAGTTACAGTTGGATGTAGTCTAGCCTGGTAATATTATCTTCTTTATGCTTTCCTTCAAGCAAATACCCTCATCTCTCCTATCCTCAGGTTATTGTACAGGAAATCCACCTTTGTTAAGCTAGAATAGAAAATTGAGAGCTGGGTCAGTGAAGTAACTTTGGTGCTGCAGGTTGCTATAGGCATTCCCAGTATTTTTCTTAGGGGCTTGGCAGGAATGGGGAATGATTTCTGCCCTGGGAACCCACCTTTTTCAAGGTGCAATCTCAAGCCCTGTAAAGACAGGGTTTCCCTGTCTAAAGTTTTAAAGGATAAGATTTAAATTTCTCTGCCATCTCAGATCAACCCTGGAGCAGGAGGAGGTCTGCAATCCGCTTTACCAACCTCAGATGATTTCTTCTTTTACAAATTATGTCCTTTTTTTTCTTAGGTTTTCCTGTGTTTCCAGTTCCTTGAGTCCTCAAAACAACATTTCAAATTCTAACTAGTTTAGCTCTCCTTAAATTTCTCCTTTTTGGTGCTGCATGAGCAGCTAGACAGGGGAGAGCATGGCTGAGTGGGCAGACTGACAGAGCTTTAAGCATGGAGCCGCTCAGAGCTGATCCAAAACACCATCAGCAAAACACTGACAAGAGCCTCCTTCCAAAAGAAATCTCCCCAGAAGTATCAAGTAGTAAAGCAGAGAGGAAAAGCACATAATAAAAGCAAGACTAAGTTCGGAGTGTTTTCTAGCAAAATCAGGGATTTTGCTGGTTGTCCTGTACGTGCAGGGTGGGTTTATGACAAGGAAAAACTTGTTTTGTCTGGGTTTGTTCACCAGGGGTTTGTACATTAATTAATACTTGTAGGAGTTACTAAAGGCTAAAGAAGTCAAGGATAGCGTTGCTAATGCAGCACAAACTGGTGATTTTTGTTTCCTGGGAAAACAGCAGGTGCTGTTCCAGAACAATCTCAGGAGCTGGACAGGGTCAGCAGCAGCTGAGTCAGCTCTCAGTAACTGGAGGTTGTGGTGGTTTGCCCCTTGGAAGACCAAAGGGGACAGATGATTTTTCTAAGAGTGGTCACCTTTAGAAAAATCAGAAAACCTCCCCCTTCCCGACTGTCTTTCTGGGAATGTTTTCATCTGCAAGCCTTTAACACTCTGAAATTGCCAGTTTTGACAGTAACTCTCTTGCAAACTACAAATCCTCGTCTTGGCCTGCAAGCACTGAAAAGCTCCTAATGAATGTCCTTTCTCACACACTCCTTGTATGCAGAACTCCTTAAAAAAAACCCAATCTGCTAATTAATTTTAAGCCTCTTTGTGGCAAAGCCTAAGAACTGGATTTACTGAGAGACCAGGGGGTCCATCTGGTGCAAAAAGCTCACTCCTATGCCCAGGCACTTGTTCCATGGCAGGGGTTAGGTCTGGGTATCTCCTTTGGTTGTCCTGACCACTGGCACATTTCTGGATGTGCTGAGGGGACGGTGCCCAGGGTCCTCAGCCAGAAGTCAGAGGGGTTTTCCTGCAGGTGTCCCATGCTTGGACATGTGCACCGTGGCTTTTCCCCTAAATAATGGGATCACACCTGAAGGCAGTGCTCGGTTTTGGAAGTGGGGCAAATAAAGCCCAGTGTGAGCTCAGGGAAGCTTCTGCAGGTTTTGTCCTCCAGGCTCCCTTGAAACTCCTTTAAATAAAAAAAAATTGATGCAGCATCATTTTACATCGCCATAAACTCTCCTGAGCCTGTCTGCACTGCGTGGATGTTGTCTGGAAGTGTCTGTAGCTGAGAGGACACACAAACCAACCTCCCACACCTCTGCCTTTCACCAGCCCAAACAGATTTGGCCAGGAAATTCAGAGTTTGGATAACACACACACGTGTTGTGCATCCCCATTTTCTGTGTCTCTCATTGTCTCAGTCCCCTTTTCTCACAGACTTTCTAATTCTGATGTATCTTTTTTCAGGAGTACATTTTATCCATGTTAATGAAAATTTGCCTGAATTCCCCAAAAGATTTGCATTGATTTTTGGGTTGGAGAGAGGCAGGGAAAGCAACAGCACCAACAAGGAGACCTACTCCTCACTTAATTTGTTCCTCTGTCCTAATTAGCAGTACATTTGCTCATGGAGAGGGAAGAGTTTGATGATTGGCAAAATAAAATAAACTGGGTGGAGAGAATTTTTGCAAGTTTTTAAGTGTGTATGGCATGCAATGAGTGAAAGGAGAAGATGAAATGAATGAGAGAGCAATGAAATTAAACACAAAATGCATCTTTTCTCCCCATATAGGAGCATTTCATCCTTTCTAACTCAACTGCAGTTTGGCAAGCCCTTGTTCTTTGTTTTTTGTGTCTTCCAGCAAAGGACAAACCACCAGCTAAGCCCTTACCAGGAAGCAGCCCTTGAAGGAGTCAAGAGCAGGTAGGGATTTTCCTTCAGATGATACCCACGAGGAATATTTGCTTGTGTGTTTGATGCTGAGCTGTGCAGGACGTGCCTGGGAGGAGATGGGCTGGCCTGGCTTGGTTGTGGTTCAGCCAAAGCCAGAGCAGAGCCCTCAGCCAGCTCTGCTGCTGCCATGAGGGATCACACGAGGCACGAGGGCTGGCAGAGCACCTTGCAGCCTCAGGTTTATTTTCTTCCCCTTTTTGGATGCTGCTAAAGGATTTACTGGGCAGGGAAAGTTGCTCCATCCCATGTTGGTGTGTGTAAAAAGCAGTGCAGCTGGGAGTGATGTGTGGTTACCTGCTTGCACGTGGTCACCTCGAACACCCGAATTAGGAGAAATCGGATGTGGTGCTGTGTGTCCTTCCAATGATTATTTCAGATATTTGCAATCTTGACACGGTTTCCTTGCCAAGTTGATGATAGGAAATAATTTTCATTACATGCCCAAAACAGCCTGTAAAGCATTGAAATCAGTAGGAACCTAGTCATGCTGCTCAAACCCAACTGATTGTGCTCTATTTTGTTTGAACCTTTAGTTCCTCTCCTGCTATCTTCCCTTGGTTAGTGGTCAAGTGTAACTTTACCTCGAAGCTCAGCCCCGTGAGACACAGCTTGTGGCTGATTGCATTTGATGGGGGGGAAAGAGGGGCTTCTACTGGAATCTTCCTATTAATTTCTGTGCATAAATTAGGACAAATTAAGGCAGTATGTGGCCCACGTAGCTGGTCACGGCCTGGCCATGATGTGATGCTGAGTGAGCTCCACACCAAATAGTGCTGAGCGGCCAGAAAGGGTGGCTCTGCTGGAAACCATTCCTGTGGGAACTGAGGACAGCTCTTGGGAAAACCTGTGGTGGTTCACAGTGGGCATGGAAATGGGATAGAAAGATCAGAGTCAGTGGTTGCCTGGATTTCCTTGCTGGTTAAAACTTTACTGCCTGAGCTTTTCTTTCTGAAACAAAGTTATGAGGACAAAAACCGGTCGAGTACTGGGCTTGCTTAATGCCGATTCTAATGTGCTCTCCCCGTATTCCAAGGCATCCAGAAATGATGCAAACATGCTTTGGGCAACGCTGAGCTACTCAGCTGCTTGGAAGGCAGAGTACTTTAGCTTCAGTTGGGTGCCAAGTTATCACGTCCTCATTCCTTCAGGATGTGGGGAAAGAAGGCACATTCCTGCCTGCCAAGGGCTCAGCCAGCAGTCCTGGAGCGATGGGGTGGGGAGGGCATTCAGTGGCTCTGCCAAGAAAGCAAGGCTGCAGATCCACCTTGGGGAGCACAGCCGGAGAGCCACAGCTCGCCCCTTTGGCTCAGCATCCCCTTCTCCTCCGGGGCTGGAACCAGAAGCCTTGCTGTGCTGGATTAGATTGCTCTGCTGGATTTTCGTGTCTGTGCATTACCCAGACTCAGCCCTGTGTGTCATTAGCTGGAGGCTGGTTCAGCACAGGCTGGAGCCGTGCTCGTGTCAGCAGGACGTGCCCAGGGGTGCCAGGCCCTGCCAGGGTGTTCGCGTTTCCGTGGGCCTGCCATTGCTCAGGGCATCCAGGGGTAGGTGCAGCTGATAAATATGTCTGATAAATATGTTTAATAAACAGCAGACAGGGCCCAGCACGCTGTAATACGCTGCTCATCTCTGGAGTTGCCACAGCATTCTCCTGGCAAATGTTCTGTCGCTTTATCAGGGCCCTGGTGTGAACTCCCAAAGCACGGCAGCAGAGAATTTCTCCAAAAACTGGCCCATTTCCTTCCACATTCCATGCCACTCATAACCCCAGGAGTTCTGTGCTTCTGGGCACCCCCAATACCAGGTCTGTCCAAGCTGAGGCTGGGGGAGCAGTGCAGACCCCCTGAAGGGCTGGGTGGCACAGGGGGCACTTGCAGAGTGTCACTTTGGGGCACATTTAAGTATTGCTATCGGGGCAGACTTGGCAGCAGGTCATTTGAGGGCAGCCTCAGTGGGTTAGCCAGATTGCCTTGGCTGTCTTTAAAGGGTTTATCCCAAGGGGCAGCTGTCCTGTTTGAAATCCAGCCAGCAGCCAGGTAGGATCCAGCCTTCCCCTGCCGTGCTCGGGCACTCCCCTGGAGCCTGCTGGAATATTCACAGCAGCTGTTGGGAACGTGGCTGGGTTTGGGGTGGTGTTGGGCTCTGCTCAGGGTCCCCCCACCTCCTCCCCACCCAGGCAGGGTGTGAACCTCCAGGTTTCCTTCCAGGAGGGCACTGCTGAGCTCCCGAGACCTGGAGCAGATTAGAATATGCTGAACTGTGAAGACTTGTCTTAATTAATGCTCTATGAGGTTACAGCTAGAGCTGGGGAAATAATCAATAGTGAATCATCTACTCGGCAAATTCAGCTCTTTTCTGCGGGCGAGTTATCTGTAAACAGCTTGCAGTTTTCTCCATCCGTTCATTCATTATTTACAATTATTTCCTAAATAATTCCTTCGAATTGCTTTTGGTCTGCAGCTTGTTTGCAAGCAGCGCGTGGCAGGCGCCTGATCCTCACCAGTCAAGCTGTGATCATTAGTTTTTGGTGGGACGAGCAGGTTATGTGGCCTCACGCTGTGTCCCCGAGTGCAGCAGCCCAGCTCTTGCCATCCTCCGTAATGAATTCAGAATAGCTTTGGGCAGATATTCCTTGCTGCTCGTGCAGCGTCCCCGCTCTCTGCCAGCAGCCTCGTTAGTTAAATCCCTCGTTAGGAGACTTGTCAGGGTGTAGCGGCTGCAGCACGGATTCAGAGTCCGTGTCCTCTGGATTTTTCCCAAACTGGTCCTTATTGGCTTTATTAGCCATATCAGTAGCAGGATCTCCAAAATAAGCAAGTCTTAGCAACCACTGGTGTTTCCACACTCAGGACCTTGCTTGGGCCACTGGTGAGAGCCCCAGAGGTCATCTCTGGGTCCAGTCTGGCCCTTACTGCCCCAAATAAACCCCGCTGGTGTCCACACCCACACCAAACTGGTCTCTGCAGCCAAAGACCCTCATTTAAACCTGTCACTGTGCCCAAAGTGACTGCAACCCTGGAAGAGAAAATCACCTCCAATTCCAGGCTTTTTTCCACGGCCCTGGCTTGCAATGTGCCTTCTCCTGTTAAAATCACCACACCATCGCAGCTCCAAGGCAGCTGTGGCAGTTTTGATGATTAAAAGGATTTCTTCATGATAAGAACTGGAGTGAAACTCATTTCAGGTAGCAGCCAAACAGCTGCTGGATGGTACACAGTTTCATTTACTGCTGACACGGACTGGATTGTTTTAAGCAGGGGACGTAAATAGGCTCTGACATAAATCAAAGAAAGCACCAGCTGCAGGTCAGCTGCACTCTGGGGATTCACTGCTGTGGATCTGTGAGGAAACCAGACAGAGGAGCCGGCTGCTCGCCCACATCGCTCAGGAAGGGTCTGCCTGGGCTGCAGGAAGAAGGATTGCCCCATGCTGGGGAATTCTGACAGGTTCCTTCCCCTTCCAACGCTGTTACAGCCCCTGGGAGGCAGATCTTGGGATGCAGCTGCAGAAGACAAGTGCTGGAAGTTGGTCCGAGGTCTCTCCTGGGTTGTGCTGGGAAGTGTCCGGTGCTGGCATGGGAGTCTGGCCCTGTTCTGAGAGCCTTGGTCAGCTGATAACTGAACTGAGCTGAAGTTGCTGCCCCGTGGGACACAGCTGTCACCATCCCGGGGCTGCCACTGGCAAGGGTCCTTCACCCTCCCCACGGCGAATCCAGCGCTCGCCCCTTCCCAGCACCAGTCCCGGGGGCTCGCTGGGCCAGGCATCCCCTCTGCTGCAGGTGGAGATGCAGAGAATTTGGGGAGGTCACGGAGGAGAGCTCAATGTGTAGAGCGACACAGTCCAGAGATAGAGATCACTCCAGCTGTCTTTTCTGTGGAAGAAAGACAGAAGGAGAAAGGAGTTCTGCTTAAAAATTAACAAATCCTGACCTCGGGCCCAGAGCAAAAAGGCACTGAGCACCTGAACAGTGCTGCCTGCAAGCTGGGAAGCAGCCCCAGAGCCAGCAGTGGTGTCCTGAGGCTGCAGGCTCGTTCTGCTGGGTGCAGCAAACACTCCCAGCGTGCTGCCTCAGTCCCTCCACAGCCGAGACTCGGGAAAAACAGAAGCAGCCCCCTCGGCTGCCTCTTCCCTGCTCCAGGTCCCCGCAGCAGCTGTGCTTCACCACCCTGGTGCTGCTCGAGCAGGGGGAGAGGGTTTGGTGGTGGTTTTTTTTCTCTCCTTAAGTCAAAATCAATGATGATGACAGAGTTATAAGGTGAGCGATGGGAAAGGAGAAGAAAGCACCCGGTGTCAAATTTGATGCAGGAGGCAGTTAGAGGAACCTATTACGAGTTCTGTTGCCTTAGGGTATGTTGGTGGGTACATAGGAGAGTGTAATGTCAGCGAAACAGGAGAGCAGTCTCTTTCCCCTTGAACCCTTATCATTAATGTGGAAGGCATACATTGTCAGCTATTAGTCTGGAGGGGAGGGAGAATAGCACAGGAGATGTCTTAGTTTGGAAATGGAGTCTGACTCCTCGCCCGGTGTGTGAAGGATGGAGGGTTATTGCAACTGTTGTTGTTGTTGCTGTGATTACGGTGGGTATTGTAGGATTTGGGGTTCTGAGGGTTCTGCTGCCTCTCAGTGCGGCTTTTGAGGAGGGAAGAGGGAAAAGCACCGTGTGGTGAATGCTCTGGGCGATTGGAGCCCCGTTTCAGGGCGTGAGGGTGGAGTCGGTGACAGGGATGCTCTGTGTGACACGGGAGGGAGCAGGTTTGTGTCCCCACCCAGCAGTCACAACCAAGGGGGACTTGGGGAGTTGTGAGAGAGACTTTGCAAGAGAAATTAAACGAAAGAGTAAAAAACTGGTCTTAATTATTCCTATTGCTGCCGTAATCATTGGTGGAGGATGAAGAGCTGCACCCTGTGACGTAGGGAAGATCTGCAGGCGCGGGTTTGGGTCTGGAGTTTGCACACCTCCCTCCCTGGCCATGAGCCCAAATCAGCCTGTCTGCTTTGCACCTCAGCAGCAGCTTTTGCCCAAACACACCAAATATTTTGTGCAAGCCCGGGTGAACCCATGCCCAAGACAGCAGAGGATGCTGGTTCCTGTAGTCGCTCTCCCACACCTCAGCTCCCGTCTCTGCCTTACCCACTTGATACAGTTTCCCTCATTTAGGAAATGTAAATAATTCCTCGGGCTCCGCTAATCCGCTAAGATTACACGGGTAATTCCTGTTTGCATTAATGGGAGGATCTCTCTCAAATTCTCTGCATGTGAATGAGCATCACAGGACTGGCACACTGAGCCCGGGTGAGTCTCTGCCTCCTGCGCTCAGGCAGGATCTGAGAGGAAACACAAAATCAGCTCCTTTGCCTCAGGACATTCACTTTTTTGCAAATTATTAACTCTGGCCATTAGTCCCTTCCTTCTCCATCCAGCTCTGCCATTGAGGCTTTCAGAGTTATCTCACAGGTGCTGCTGGAGATGGAGAGCATGGTCCTACTCCATGAGGTGGGATAAAAAGGGGTGATGAGCAAGTAAAGCAAATCCATCCCCTCTGTGCCTCTTCCTGCTGGCGTCTGGCACATACAAACTCCCAAAATCCCAGATTTGGGGTGCCTGGGATGCACATACAGGGATGCTGCATTACCTTGAGGTTTTTATTTCCGTACTCTGTCTGGGTTGGGAGGAGATGAGGGTATCTGCAACTCCCCCAACTCTATCTTCAGCTCCTCTCAGGCCTAAACCCAAAGCCAGGGGAAGTGCCAAAAGCTGCCCCCAGCACCGGGGTCACCGGGCAGCGCTGTGGGCAGAGCAGAGCCCTCAGCTCTGTGCACCACCCCCGTGCTGCTGCTCCTGACTGCACCTCCCACTGCTGCTCATGGGGGGAAAATAATTAATTAAGCCAATTAATGAAGATAAACTGGAGTAGCAGCTCTGGAAAAACACCATCAGTCAACAGCAGGCCGCTCCCTGGGCTGAGCCCTCCCCCTTCTCCCGCTGGCAGCTGCCTGGCACTGCTCACCTCCCCTCCAGGAGATGCCCCAGGCTGGGACAGCCACCCCGGTGCTGTGGCCAGGGGCTCTGGGTGGGGATGCTGTGGTGTCAGGAGCTGGGACCATCCAAGGTAGTAACGAAACTAAAGCAGGGAGAGGACGGAGTTAAAAAATTAAAGTAATGGCTAAAATACCCCCCAAACTGTCACAGGTCTGTCTGCACTCCCAGCACAGTCCCTGTAGCTCAGCACTGAGTCAGGCCAGCACGGGAGCGTGGCAGGGATGCTGCTGAGGCACCTCAGCCCTCCTGCCTCGGGGGCTGTCACTCAGCTCCTTCATTAGGAGGGAAAAAAGTGCTGGAGAGTCCTCGCTTCCTACAGTGGTTTTATTTGAAAGCTCTTTCAAATCAGGGTAAAGAGGTACGAGGCTCGCTTTTGCACATGGGCTGCTGAATGAAAAAAGGAAAAGATATGTGTTCTTAATTTTGGGAATGATTTGGTCGTTGTAAGAAATGGGAAGCCAGGTGGGCTTAGGGGGTTTGGGCAAGTTCTTGGGGTGAGAGGAAGGTGGAAGAGCCAGAAAAACCTTTGTGCTGCTGTGAAATCTGTGTGCCCTTGGTATCTGCTGGGGGAAAAAAAAAAGCAGCAGTTAGCTGAGCAGCAAGATTGGTTTTCTTGTATTATTCCAAAAATATAGGGCTGATATTTATTTCATTAGACTAAGCCTTCCTGTAGCCAGTAAATGAATTCCAGGAAGTGAGAGGAACCCCAGGATCAGGGACTTTACTTCATTTGGGATTGTGTGCAGCTAATATTCTGGTTAAATAAATACATTTTACTAATTGGATTACTCAGACAGTGTAATATACTGCTGGATTTCCAACACGATGCTAATAAATTGTGTGAAGAACTTAATCATGTTAGCTTCCAAAAAGCTTGTAAGAGATGAAATTAAAAAATAAGTAGAAGTTGACATCTATTGCATTTCACAGTGTCTTCATTTTCCTCATCCTTCTTAGAGTTCTCTTTTCTGCAGAGTGGCTGACGTGGATTTTTTTTTTAATCTGCCTGTGATTAGGGAGGATGCAGCATTATGGGGGGTGCTGGCACCTGCCTTGTGCTTGGCTCTTCTTCAAACAGGGATCCCGATAGAGATAGAGAGAGTGAGACCTTAACCTCACCTTCTGGAGGCCAGAGAGCTGTGGGTTATTTCCCTGGACGCAGCAGGAAACCAGGCTGGAGAGAAGCACCTGATGCTGCCCAGAGTCGGAAAGGACGCTGAGGGCGCGCAGCGAGCGTGTGATGGGGTCTGTGCTGGGGGAGAGGACGTGGCCCTGAGCTGGGTACCCCACCTGGAGCATCCCACAGCTCAGGGCCGGCGCAGGGAGGTGTTGGATGGCCTGTGCTGTGCATCCACGTTGCTCCACGTCAGCAAAATGATGGAGCACGGGCGCTGCCGCCACGATTCATCATCGCCGGGCACCGCTTCCTGCACACCACTGCTCAATCCACCTGCACTTCCCACCAGCAGGGGAAAAGGCAGCACATACTTACTTTTCTTTCCTTATTTCTTTTTTCTTCTTCTTCTTTGATGGAAATACACAGTGAGAGAACGAATGGCTGTCCCTCTCCAGGGATCTGACAAATGGACACTAAAAACAGATAACTTGTCCCCCCCTGTCAGTAGAACAGCGCTGGGGTCACAGAGACAGCTCAGATGTGTTCTTTAAGCTGCACCCAGCTGTCAATAGGGTCTGCTCCTCACTGAGGAATAAATGCCAGGCAAAGGGAGCTGTGTGGTTTGAGCCAAGGGGCTGGGGAACCTGCAAGTGGATGGAGCCCACTTCGAGTGTCTGGAGAGGAGGACAGTGCCTCTTACCCAGGTCCGACATCCACGGTGTTTTCTGGGATAAGGATGCTCCCAACCTGAGTTACACCCTGGCTCCATCCCCCACGGGTTCCCTCTGCTGTGTATGAACCTGTCACAGCCTCCCAGTGCAGGATAGGGTTTGCTAGTACGTCGTGTGGGCTCAATACCAGCACCTCCACACGATGGAAATCATCAATGTGAGTGTGCCAAACTGAAACTCCAGCACTCGGTCCTCAGGGGTTAAAATACCCTTCCCTTGCTCACAAGCCGCCTCTTTGGACTCCCCTAATTTTTTCAGATATGTTTGATGCATCAAATGGTGATAATTGTTGTACTAAAGGGGCACATGGGGGAATAATTTGCCTTTCTGAAGCGCTGTGAGATCTTCAGATGAAACACTCGGCTGCTGTGATTGGCACTAAAAAGAAGGAATTGCCAATTCCTGTTACAGAGTTGGTTCCCCACAAGGTTTAGATGTGTGGCTTGGTGCGTGCATTTTGGGACCCCAGAAATCCTGTCCCACATCCTCCCAGTGTCACTGGGATGCCCAAGGAGTAAATGAAGGCAAACTCTGGGGATTTTCATGGAGGCAGGCAGGAGCCAGCTCCTCTTCCCAGCTGCCTTCCAAACCACCCAGATCAAGCAAAGCGCCTGTGAGCAGCAGCAGCAACTCAGAAATCCAAAAAGCAATTCCCAGCCTGGCATCCACAGTCGGTGCAGCCCCTGGCTGAGCAGCCCCGTGTGCGTGCACCAAAATCTCTGCACTGCTCTGTCTTCCCTCTCCCCCTCGCTTCTCTATCTCCTCCTGATCAAAGTTTCCCTATTTTTTATAATTTCCCATATAAAAGGAGTATTGTCTGCATGAGGCCTCACCCTGCATTTATTTATATTTTCTCTCACAGCAGGATTTAAAAACAACAAACCAGCCCCTGAAATGGCAGCAGCTTCTCTGTAACCTGAACCTCATTGAAATACTAATAACTAGGTTTTGATGCAGCTTTGTGGGTATTAATGCAAATGTTTTTCTGACTCTCCAGGTTTAATAGCAACAGCTTATACAACTCTAATTAGCATAACAAAATTCAGTGATGAGGAGTAAAATGCTTGTCTTGTTTGATGTTTCCTGGTAATTAGCAAGAATAATGATTTATGCAGCGTTCCTGGTTCCCGGCTCACAAAAGATGGCAGAGAGCACTCTCAGCAGTTCACTCTGGGTTTGTGGGGAGATTGGAGCTGCTGGAAAATACACGTGGAGACCCGAGCAGACTCACACAGCGTGTGTGTCACCACACAGCCGAGCACAGACCCTCCAAGGGCTCCGGGATTTTCCCTGCTCACCCCCCTGTGTGTCCGTGCGGAGCTGCTGCTGTGCCTGCGGGGTTGTGTGGTTCGGTGTTGTGCGGGCACACGGGCTCTCACCCTGCTCCAAACACCTGCCCTGCCTTTTGCACAGGGATGGGCAGCACTCCCGCAGAGCCAGGACACTGATTTTTGCTTTAGAGGTTGGATTTGTGCCTTTTGGAGACACCAAGTTTTCCCGTCTGCCTGCAGCTGGGAAGGTTCCCTTCCCTCACTCCAAGTGCTGCAGACAGGGAGCCCCTCGAGCAGGTCTGTGGAGGAGGAGGGAGGTTTCTCGGTGCCACCTCAGCGCCAGCATTTCCAGCATGACACGAGGCAGAGCTGCTGCTGCACAGCCCACGTCTGCTCATCCCCAAAGAAACCTCTTCTCCTCGCCTTGGGCTCTGCGTTTGATCCGAGGCTTTGTAAAACACAGCGACGTGCCTGCTGTGCTCTGGTTTGGGCCAGGAGGAGTTAAAGGTCGGGAGAAAAGAGGCTGCTGCTGCCGTGTCAGACACTGGCATTTCCCCGGTCGCTCAGCCCGTGTTTGCAGACACAACGCTCTGCATCACCTTTAATATTTCTCCCTGGCTGTGAACTCATCTCCTTGGCTCCACGGGGAGCTGCAGGCTCTGCCCGGGCAAGAGCCCCTTCCATCCCTCCTTTGCATAAGAGGGGAAGGATTAAAAGCTGCTGCTGCCTTCCCCGCCGGGTGCAGCCCCACAGAACCCTCCCCGCTCCATCACCCGCTGCCGGAGCTGGTGGGAATGGCTGCGTGTGACCCTCTGGGGGATGCTCGGCAGTCCCTCTCCTCGCCTGTGCCATTAAATGTGTTATGAGTTATGGTCCTCCCGTCAGGCCGGGCATGTGGAGCCCTGCATTAGCCACAGACTGTTATCTTTCTCCTCGGCGAGCTCCTGCCCCATTCCCCAGCACCGTCCTCTCCGTACAAAAGCTTTCATTGTGTTAACAGCTGTAAAGTAAACCATGCAGGGCAGTAAATTCTGAACGAGTGAAAAGAAACCCTCCTTTTATGTGGTATGCAGTCAGCTTTATGGAGGGCAGTGCCGGAGGCACTTATTGAGATAAACGTTCTGGCTGAGTTTTTAAAAGGACTAAATAATGTTGGTCTGTAGGATGACAAAATTAGGAGGGAAGTTAAACTACCTGCTACTGAGCATCAGATGAATTTTTGTGGCAATCTGGAAGCAATCTCTGGCTGTGTATGCAGCTCCCCAGGCAGGGACTTGGCCAGCACAGCCAGAGGAGGGAGAGCTGCCGTGTTTCTTAAGTGCCAGAGCTTGGATGCCGCAGCAGCAATGTCGGTAGCCTGATCCAATACAGCAAATCCTTTGTTTCCTCGCTAAGAAAGCTAATTTTGCAAAGCAGAAGACTGAGTGATGTATAATCTGTGAGTGCTTCTAGTCTGTGGTGCTCTTGGGAGAGGGAAATTGTCATCTGAGGAATAGGACAGATGCAACCAGGGCTGTTCGATTGTATTCCCTCCTTCCCTCCACCCTCCCAGTGTTCCTGAAATGGCTTCTACCATGAGACACCCCGAGACAAGATGCATTCATTCATATTAATAACATTTGAGTATCTGCATGGGTAAGGTGGCTCAGAGAGAGGCATTCACGATGAGAAGAATAATTTGGTCCAGCCAGTCTTTGCAAACTACTCTGGGGAAAAGCTTTCCCACCCTGGGCGCAGTGGGAAGCCTTCGCTGTGCTGTTCACACAAGAAAGCACAAGCCGATCTGACAAGCTGCAAATGCCAGCATGGAAATGTCCCCTCGGTTCCCTCCATCCCCTCCATCCCTCCCTGCCACAGCCGCTTCCCTGGGCTGTGTGAGGGGCTGAGCCCTGCCAGCTGCTGGGGACACCCGGGCGGGAGATGTGGGGTCACACTTTTCCAAGCCAAGCACAAACCCCTGGGCTGGCAGTGACTCCCACTGATGTGGTTACCCCCGACTGCCTCGGGGTGCTCCAGCCCCATCTGGCAGCCGGCTGGGGGGGAAGGCTGTGCTCCAGGAGGTGGTCACAAGGCACCAGAGCGTTTTCCAGTGTTTCCCACAGAGGAAATTCCTCTGGAGTGAGATCATGCTCTCCTCTCCAAAGGAGGGCAGATCTGCTGGGGAGCAGGGAGCTGGGGATGGGGGGAGATGCTGCCCGCAGCCTCTGAACTCGCACTCACCCTGCTCCAGCGAGGTTTAACAGCATCCCTGCACTTTTTATAGTGACGATTATTTGTTAGCAGAGACGCAGAGTGCAGAGGCTCTGAGCTGCCTTGCTGCTTAGCCTGTCCCAGGGGCTGCTGTGGCACATTTCTGTGTTTGTGCCCTGCTGAAGGGAAACGGCACCGGGGAGCACAGCCCCTGTCCTGGTGCCCAGCCCCTGCCCCAGCTGAGGCATCGCAGAGGTGCTGGAAGTAGAGCCTAACCTGGTGCAACAAGCTTTACCCTGCAGCTCACTACTCAAATATTTGTTTCAGGCAGGGGTTTATTTGCTGTAGAAATAATGAAATTTTCATACAATGCCTTTAAGATCTTGTTAGTGCAGAGCACAACTCTGAATTGTGGCTGGAGCCGAGGTTAATCAGGAGAGCTCAGTGCCAGCAGGGAAAGGACCCTGGCAGGCAGAGGGACAGGGAAAGATGTGACCCAGCAGTGAGTGCTCACACAAACGTGGGTGGGTAGGATTGCTCAGGCTGTGTTGGACGGGGCATTGAGCAGCCTGGTTTAGTGGGAGGCGTCTGCCCATGGTAGTGGGGATTGGAACGAGATGAGCTTTAAAATCTCTTCCAAACCAAACCGTTCTATGAATATGAATCTATGGTTGTGTGATTCTGTGATTCTATGATTTTATGATCCTGTGATTCTGTGATTCTATGATTTCTGTCATTCTGTGATTCTATGACTCTGTGATTCCACGATTCTGTGATTCCATGATTCTGTGATTTCTATCATTCTGTGATTCTATGATTCTATGACCCTATGACTATGATTCTATGATTCTGCAACTCTGTGACTCGGATTCTGTGATTCTATGACTCTATGATTCCATGATTCTGTCATTCTGTGACTCTATGACTCTATGATTCTATGAATCTATGATACTGACTCTGTGATTCCATGATTCTGTGATTCTGTGACTCTATATGATTCTGTGATTCCGTGCTTCTGTAGCTCTGTCATTCTATGACTCCATGGCTCTATGATTTTATGGTTCCATAATTCCAGCTACGTGACTCCATATTGAAAAAGCTCCCCTTGCCACTGCGTGCCAGCCAGCAGACAATGGCACTGAGCCAGCTTAGTGCCACTTTCTGGGGACTTTCCAGAGGGTCACACAACCTGCTGCAAAATGTATTGCGAAGCTTGTTGCTCCTCCAGATTCCAGCCAGGACACCCAAGCTCCCAGAGCTGCAAGGCAGGGTTGCAGTGAGGCTCACAGGCATCGGTGCTCGGGGGTTTTGTTGAGTCTGGGGGACAGTGCGAGCTGCAGCTGCAGCTGTAACAACTCTGACAGGCCCTGTGGGCTCCACACGGTGTGTGGGAGCTGAGTCAGACTGGGTTTTACCCGAAATGACTCACCTGGTGAATCCCACTCTCTTCCATGGGCTGAGCCAACCCTTTGGCAGGATCTGTGTGTTTTAAATGCGGCTCTCAAAAAGGTAAATGTGTGGTCTGTGGACTCATCTCAGATTTCCTCCAAGCTGGTCATCCTTGAATGGGATGAGATTTCCCTGCAGGCACAGCCAGTGTCCAGCTGCCCCTTTCCTACTGTGCTGAGCTCTGCCAGGTAGCAGAGACAACCCCACTGGGAGTGTGGACCCACTGCTGGGACCTCCCTGTGGCCAAAGGGGCTCCTAGAGTAGACTTTGGAGAGGGGATTTACAGGAAACTGCGTTTGCAGCACAGCTTCAGCAAGGGCCCAGCATCAGCTCCAGTGTGAGGTGACAGCAGGAGAGCCCCGAGCAGGTGCTGCTGTAAAACATTTCCATCCCTTTCTGCTTGGAAAAGCTCGTGCAGGCTTCACAGCGCCTGCGTGTGCGTGGATGGGAATGATATAAATGTAAAATTGGCCTTCTCGGGTTCTGAAGAGCGCAGTTTGCAGCTGGAGATGGATCACCAATCTTCCAGGGAATTGTGCTCTACAAGGTTAAGCATGTTTGCAGAAGAAATATGGATAATGCTCTTATCATGTATGACCTTTACTATATGTGTAACATTGTCAGTGACAAAAATGCCATTTTTTAAATGGTTTTCACACTATGGTATCCAGCCATTAATCATGATGTATGTGAGCGACTCTATATTGTTTCTCTGAAATTGCAGCATTAGATTACTTTCCATCCCGGCTGCTCACATGAATTGTACCCCCTGTTACCATGAGCAAGGTTCCTATTTTCCATGCCTAATGTCATTGTGGCCCTACATTTACCCAGAGGACTGGAGAGAACTTTCCAAGGCACAAAGAGCACAGCTCTGCTCTCCTTCCCCGGCTGACAATTTGTGCATATGTGCGTATAAATGGTGCACTTACTTTAAGATGTCTCTCTAATCCAGGAGTTGATAAATGACTCCTTCAGACACCTCTGCTGATGTTGCATTTTTAATGTAGACAAACTGTAGCTCCAGCTCCAGTCTGTGCATCCCTGCCACTGCCATCCCCACTCTTGGCGGGTTAATGTTTCATCTCGCCTGGTGTAATTTGGGAGGTTTTACTTCCAGAGTGTGTTTTGATTTACAGAAGGTAAAAAGCAGTTGGCAGTTTGATGTTTACTCTTTTGTGGGCTTATTTTTTTTTTTTTCTCTTTTTTAATGCAGCGAGCTTTCAGGTGCGAGTGATGCTTCCTCTATACATAACTGATATTTATCCTCCCTGTCTGAGGAAAGATGCTGCCCAAAAGGGATGCCAGACAAAGCCCCTCACACCCTGCCTGAGCTGTGGTTTTGGGGACTGTCTGAGCTGCTCTAGCTGCTCACTGTGGTGCAGGGTGGCACATAACACCTGCCTGTGCAGGACTTGTGCAGGGCTGTCAGGAAGCAGCGGAGTACACAGTCAGTGTTTGCAACCCTAACAAATTGGTTTCTGCCATTCCCCCAGTTAGCATCATCCATAGTCTGGGCTTGCTGGGAGCTCATCTCCCTTTGCTGCTGGAGCAAGAGTGATCAAATGAGTCAAAGACAAGCAAAAACCTTCTGATGGAAATAATGTGGGCACACTGCATCCATGCAGAGCTGTGGGTAGCCACGGGGAAAGAGGTATTCCCAATGTCTCACGTCTTCAGAGGGAACTCAGTGAGGTCTAATCTTGCTCATTCTCATCAGCACCAAACCAGAGTGAGGTCACTGAGATCACTGAGCTACGTGGCCCGAGTGGGGAGCAGAGAATTATTCTGTTGGGATGAAAATATTTTTGAGTAATGAAAAGGGCTGTGTTGTTGTAGCCCATTGCTGGTTTTGAGGAAGACCTCACCAAGCCTCTGACATCCTGAGTGACCTTGGGAGAACAACAGCCTTTGTCTCTGGACTCCTACTTTCATGCAGAGCTCTCTCCTTTGGAAGCTTTCCATCTCTTACTCCATCCATGTGTTATGTCCACTACAGTGGGGATTGGTTTCCTTTACAGCACTTCCACAGGGTTCTGTAATCTCTTTATTCTGCTTTCTTACATGACTCTTCAATACTGCAGAGGCAGCAGGTCCCCAGGCACTGAACCTTCCCAAATGTGCAGCCTGTCCCCGCTGTCTGACCGCTCCTTTGTCCCCACAGACCCTCACGGGCTTTGCTGCTGTCCCAGAAATCCCTGTCACTTCTCGATAACTTTCTGGTGGCGAAGTGAGCGCCTGTGGCTGTAGGAGCCCTCCCTGAGTGGGGTTTGTGGGCTGGGAGCTCTCACCTCTCTCAGGACAGCACAGGGTTGAGTGTTGCACCCCCAGGACCAACAGGGAAAGGTGACAACCAGATCTGGTCTGCAGCACCCTGTGACTGCCCCAAGTGCTGCTCACCCTGATGCTGGGCCCTCGGCTCCAGCCTCCCCCTGCGAGTGCCCAGGAGCATCCTGAGATGAGTCAATTGTGTGTGGGAGCAAGTGCAAAACAAATTGCACATGCACACCAGAGCAGGCATCCTGTCTCTTTGTCTCCATTTCACTGTGCTGTTGTTCCAAACTCTTGCTTTTCTGAGGAGTTTCTCCATGTCACATGCACTGAACCTTGAGGCTGATTATGCTGCAAGAGCTTCCTGTTTGTTGGTGTTGTCTAAAGAACAACAGGACTGTGTTTGCCTGTCTCAAACCCACCCCAAACTAATACTGATTTCCTCAATTTACTCTGTCTTGCTGTTTCTCTTCCCTCATTGTCTCACCTTAATGATAAGGCCTGGAGAATGGTTTGGGATCATGGCAGGTGTGGGGGTTGTAAAGGCATTTTGGGCAGATGGGCCTCCCCTCTGCCTCCCTCTGTGGAAGGGTTGATGTCGCAGGCATTACCTCATGTTCCACGCCACGCAGCGAGTCAAACTCTGCTAAGTAACTAAATAAAGATGTAATTTTAATGATGATTAAATTGAAGCACCTCATTAATTTCATGTGAGAGGTGGGGAAGTACACGGCAGCTCTTTCCCTAAATTCATTGTTTGTCTGGCCGCGAGACGTCCCCTCTCAACGTCTGGTTGAGTCTAATTTAAGTATGTAAATTTAATGGTTCAGTAAGTAAAATTGCCTTTATTGTTTGGAATGGTTTGCACAGTAATTTACGAGCTAGCAAGGCTCATTTGATAGGAGTGTATGATGGAGTAGGTGACTACAGTGAAGGACATGTTTATCTTGAGGATACGGGAGAAGAACACGGATATGGAACATCTGTAATCGAGGACCTCGGCACAACAGCGCTGCTGGAGACTGGCCCTGGGACACAGCAGCCCTGAGGGCTCGTCCTGGGGCACACTGGGGCAGGGAATGGGATGGCATCCCTGCCCCCATCACACCAGGGCACCAGGGCAGCCGCCTGTGCAGGAGCACTGTCACCCCCCCGCCCCAGGAGGATATTTTTATCATCAAAACAAAAAGGACAAGAGACCTCACAGACCACAGGAGCGACAAGGAAATGCTGTCAGCTGCTTTCAGGTCTTTTTTTCCCCCCACAGTGCTGCTGAGAGAACCTTTCTTTCCAAGCAGCTGAATGCTGGGCTCAGGGAGTCCCTGTTAGGAAGGGAAGGGAAGGTTTCCCCCACCAACATGAGGAGATCAGGTCTCACCTGGGGATGGATCCATGGTGAAGCCAGGCTGAGGCGTGGGTGGTCCCAGGGAGCTCTCTAAGCCATCTTGCCACTGCTGTGTGTCACTGTCCCTCCTCCAGACTCCTTCATGCTGTAACCAGCTTGTTATTACCGTGGTTTTTATTTAAAACTGCTCGTGCTGAGGAGCTTCAAGTGCTTTTCCACTTCAATTAAGCCTCACTCTACACTCACAGAGCTTGTCACTCTCACCTTGTAGGCTGATATGGGAGGTAGCAGGGCTCTGCCCAGGGTCACCCAGCAGGCCAGTGCCCGGATTGGGAAGAGGACACCCCTTCTCCAGCCCTCTGACAGCATCCTTGCAATCAGACACTGCTTCCCAAAGCTGTCGTTCCAACAGACAAATTAGAGTAGTCTGGCTTCCAGAAAATCTATGTAAGGCAAGTTGCAGTCATAGAGAAACAAAAATAAAAATGAAATGAGAGTGTTACAATAAGCAGCTGTGCTTTATAAGGAGATGTGGTGACACAGGGATAGGTAGGAAAGCCGAATCCCTGGAGTGGGCAGGGAGTGAGTGCTCAGTTGAGGAGGGCACACTGTCATCATTACAGACACAACCCAGAAACGCTCTCCGCAGATTTTGTGTTTCGATTTTGCCCAGCTGTCACAGCCTCCCTCGCTCAGCCTGTGCACCCAGGGGCTGCTGAGGGCTTCTCCTCCCACAGTGTGGCTGCAGAGCAGGAGCAGACACTGGGGCAGAGCTTGCAGGCACCAAAGCCCCAGAGCAGAGCTGGAGGTTTGCCCTGCACTCCACTGTGTCCCACTCGGATCTGGGGAAACTCACTGCTTTTCCCTGGTTTCCCAGCCACAGAGGTGTCTCTTCCCACCCCAGGTAGCCAGGGACATACAGCAGCTGTGGCACTGGCCTGTTCTCTGCCTGTCCCTCCTGTCCCTGCCTGTCCTCTCCCTGCAGCCTCCCGAGCACAGCCGCTGAGCGGGATCCTTGGCAGGACAAAGGAAAAGTGCCAGCACCGAGGACTGCACACAGAGTCACTACCCAGGGCCTTGAGACCAATTAGTCTCTATTAATTACCTTTTGAGCTCGCCTGCAGCTTTTTGAAATGCCAGCATCATTCCCTCCACGAACACCTTTTAGATCCTTCAAAGGGCCAGGGCTGCCCGAACCCCGGGCAGGCTGAAATCTCCCGAGCTGCCCAGGCTCAATTATGTCTTTCAACACAGCTCGTCACCTCTAATCCTGTGGCCCAAATATGAGGGCACTGACCTTTTCAAGTCTTGGGAAGGCTGTTCAAATGAAGGTGACAACACAAAAGAAAAAAAAAAGGGGGGAAAAGGAAACTCCGTGTGCCATGGAAATAATTTCTCGTGTCCGTGCGAAGGGTTTTGCTCTGCCTTCGTGTACGTAATTCATCAATTTTGAGATTAGTAACATTGTACAGTCTGCAAGGAGAGGAAAATTAGGGCATTACAAAGCTTTACAAAAGGTCTGTCCTAACCATGATAGGAAAGATGATGAACTGCCACTCCTGGACAAAGCAGTTCAGTGCTAAAAAATGATGCCAGCTTTGGCTTTGCCTAAAATTTTTGTTTTACACAATGGAATGAGGGAGAATTCTACCCAAATCTTGAAATGGTGGTAAATATTTTCAGATTATTCATTTTAAATTTATGGGAAGGGGGAGTTACGGACACAGTGAGGGGTTAATCTTTTGTGGGAGGAGGTTGCAGTTATTTGTATTACGGTATTAGGGTGCTGAGAGGGCTGGTAGTTCAGTTGGTTTTGATGGAGAAGATATAAAAATTTAATGCTGGAAAGCAGATATGCAAAGCAACAACAAATTATCTGCCTGAGTTGCGCTGCTTTTTCCTGGGCAAAACACAAATAAAGAAAGTGCATAAATGATAATGAACTCAAATGTCAATAATTGAAGATCTGAGTCACGTGGGCAGGGAAACTTTTGTACTAATTATCCAAGTTTCAATCTCTCAGCGTGTCAGGAGCAGAGCAGCTTTAGCTGTTTGAGTTGTTTCTTGATCACGCGAACAGCCATTGAAATAAATTCATTTTCTTCTGTGCTTTTCAGCTCTTTTTCCATAGCCCTGGGATGTGACTGTCTTTATATTAATAGGAACTGCTGCCTGACAACCATTAAATGTGCATTTAAGCCTTTTGCATACCCTGAACATGCTATAGCTGTTCCATGTCATGACTGCTGACGAGCAGGGTCAGGCCCTTTCCTCAGTAGATATTGCTGAGCCTATTAGGCTCTAACGGGGTTAGAACAATTGATATTTACAGCCCTGCAGCACCAGGGGTCCCACACCGGCTCAGGGAGGTGTGTGAAATGAGGGGGGGAAGGTGGATGGATGGATGGATGGATGCATGGATGCATGGATGCATGGATGGGACAAGTGTTGCTGCTTTAAGATTTATCAACAGCACCAAGTTTTGCAAACAAAGTCTTTTGGAAATGCCATTGTGGGAAGCTGTGGCATGGTTTGCCAGGCTGGGAAATCTTCTCCCTGAGGTGCAAACGGGCCCTTGGCCTGGCCTCTGAGCCCTGCTCCCATATGAAGTACATGGGATGGCATTTCCAGGTGCATCCTGTGCTGGGATGGGCAGGAGAGGTGCTGGGCAGTGCCCAGTGCCCTGCCTGACTGAGGGGTTTGGTAGAGCTGTGATTGTAACATGCCCAGAGAGCTTTGGCTCATGGATGATTTTAGGGAAGGCACAGAAGAGGGTCAGAAGCCCAGCAAACACAGGAATGGTGTAACTAGAGACTGATTAAAGCCATTTTGGACTCGGTCTGGAGGTTTTGTGCTGCCCTGCTCACACCATGCTGGTTATTCCCCAGGGCTCCCCAGAAGCTGGAGCTATTCCCACCCAGGTGCCGTGGCAAAGACCCGGGGTGACACTTTGAGAAGCAATCAGCTGGAAGTCCATTACTTGAATTCATTGTGGATTTTTTCCCTTTGGCTTCAGACAAAGTGGAAACCAGAGCAGACCCTGACCTGGTTACATAAGAGAAAATGTAAAAATAACCCATGAGCGTGAGAAGGGAAAGCGCAGGAGAAGTGAACCTGAGTGACAGTTCCTGGAGCTGTCCTGGCTCCAGCAAAGATTCTCCCTCTCCTCAGTTGGACAGCTCTTGTGGGGTGATTATTTCAGCCTACAGAAAGCTGTGGTTGCAATTAAACACTTAGAAAGAGCAGGGAACAGACGGGAGCAGAGGGAATAGAGAGGTGAAACCGCCCTGTCACGCTGAGCACTAAAAAAATATCTGCTCTGAAATGGTTCTGGGCCCAGAGACAGAGAAGGGAGATGATGGACCTTGGTTCCGGGTCTTGGGAGGATAAGAGGGCCAGCTCTGCAAACCAGGGTCTGGACAGGTTTTTGGGTTTCAGAATTAGGATGAGACTCACCAGAGCACCAGCTCGGGGTACCTCTGGTTTGTGCCTCACATCTGCTGCTTTTCCCGTTCAGAGAGAGAATTTTGGGGAAGAGATGGGGAAAACTAAGCAGGGTCTGGTATTTCCTTTCACCTCAGGATGTTGCAGGGCTTTGCAGAGATGGGCAAGTGCTGTCTGATAAACGGAGATCTCGGAAACGGAGCGGGTGAAGTGACCAGCAAGGTGAGACATTTGTTTATCAAGGCAAGAGAAAGCATCTCTCCAGAGCCGCAGGCTTCCTGACCCATCCAAGTAAACAACAACAAAAATAAACCCAGAATAAAACAGAACAAAACTCATTCTTTCAGCCAACTGCAGGTGACCGCTTTCCCAAGGTAGCTGTTCTCCTCTTTTATTCCACTTGCTTTAGCATTCATGGTGCAGGAGCCGCCGGCTGGCTCCCTCCCGGCAGGATATCAATGTCAGTCAAGACAAGGAAAGTCCGAATCCCCCATGTCACAGCATGACAAGGAGGCCTGGGTGGTGGTTAAGTGAAGAGAGTAAAGGCTGATTTAGCACTCTCCCTGCTAAGAAGGCTTTGAATGGGCAGGGAGGTGTCAGCGCAAGGTGACCGAACAACAACCCCGGTGTCCTTAGGGTGCACTTAGTGCTGCAGCAGGAGCTGCTGGTGTGCAAAGGGCTGGCTGGAAGCGCCAGGCATCCCACAGAGATGCTGGGGTTGCTGCTGCTTTGGCTTTTTCCCTTTTAGTTTTAAAACTGAGTGCGTTTTGGCGTAGTTGCCAAGGTGGAGATGGGAAGCTGCGTTAAGATAAACCACCCAAACAGTGCTGGGAGGTGCCTGAGGCAGAAGGATGTGCTGAGGCTCACGCTCCCAGCGCTGCTGGTGATGCTGCGAGGATGGGGCTGGGCTGACTTTGTGCCACCCCAGCTTTCACTGCAGAGGGGAGCCCGGATGGCAGCCTCAGCCTCCTTCCATCCTCCTGCCGCCGTTTTGGCTGGCAGCGCAGCACCGTGCCACGTCCCTATGCCTGGCGCCAGCTGGGCTGGGCGAACAGCAGCGGGGTGGGTGTGCAGCCCTGGGCACCCACATCCCTCTCGGAGCCCCTTCCCCAGGCCGCGCATCCGCGCCCGGGCAGCGCTGCCCACCCCGGGCTGCCGGCACCGCCTGCTTTTGTCTCGCTGGCAGCGCAGGGGACGACTCGCTTTGATTAATATTAACACTGCGTCAGCGGCTCCTTCCCCGCCGTTTTAGCAGATGACTTCTCCTTCGGCATTGATCCACCCCGCATCCACCGAGGGGGTGAGGATTCCGCGGGCGGAACGCGGGCGTAGCTCGCCCGCGCCTTTATTTATTCCTCCCTCTTCTTTATTTATTAGTTGATCTGATTTATATCCTTCCCGCTGCTTTCATCTCTACCTCAGGGCGCTCTGCTCCGGCTGGGGAGGGGTCACTCAGCCACTGGGCCACGGGGATGGGTTGTTTCTGACAAAATTGAGGGTGAAGCAGCACAGCCCCGCATCCCACAGCCCTGCATCCTCCAGCTCTGCATCCCTGCATCCCACAGCCCTCAGCCCCGCATCCGACAGCCCCCGTCTGCTGCCGAGCATTGTCACCCTCCTGCTGCCGGCCGGGCGCTGCCGGGCANCTGCCGCACGCCTCCTCTGCTCGCAGCATCTCTCCCCTCCGCATCCGCTATAATTGACATTTTCCATCTGACAGGTTCTGTTTTCCCTTCCCGCAGTTGCTAAGGAAACCGGAGAGAGGGCCCGGGAGCCATTAGCTGCCGTCATCGCCTGCCCGTCCGCAGAAATGTCACTTCTGCTAACGAACACCGGAGGGAAAAAAATAAAAAAATAAAATAATGATAATTAAAAAAAAAAAAAAAAAAAAA